>CALYDF020000560.1:0-38106 GCA_944474145.2 Dicrocoelium dendriticum | reverse complement strand
GCTACGAAATACCTCATTTAATTACATCAACTTCCCTTACTCATAAGTACGTGGTTTATCGTTTAGATCAATCTTGTCACTGGCAAACAGCACAACATAATTGGTTGGTTGGTGGAAGTTCTTGTGCCATTAAATAAGCAGACTATCCCACACCGTCTGAAGGACGCTTTCGAGCTTACTGAGGCTTTAGACGAATTTAACCTAGCCGATAAAATCATAGTCACATTGATGTGCAATCGCTTTTCATCCATGTTCCGCTACGTGAAACAATTGATTAGGTGTTTGAAATGGCAGAGTGCTCCGATTTAACTCTTCCAATACCAGTTGAATTAGTAAAGGACAGTTTACTACTATGCACTGAGGACATTGGTTTCCAATGCCAAAACACTCTTTCTCGCCATCTTGACCAGGTGTCGAGGGTAATCCGTTGGGCCCGACAAACTTTTGGCGCCATCACACGTTACACTTGTCAGTTTACTTCTGGTTGTGGTATGCTCTACACCACACTACACTACACACTACGAATAGATCGTTGAACTCCAGGATAAGTGAAAATGTACCCAATTGGTTGCAGCATCAACTCACTCATTCGTCGTTTGCTCATAGCACTTTTTCGCGTAAGCCATTTGTTTCACACATAGGTAGGCATATGCTGGCTACCTGTCATCAGTTTGATCCGGCCAAAATGTTTACCATCGTGTTAAGACATACTAACACCCGTTTCCTACATTTCGCAGAGGCAGTCGCGATCAGCTGCATAAAAGTCTGCACTCAATGTGCAGCAGCAGTTGTTCGTATGCCAGCGGCTGCCCTGGGCGTTAGGGTGTCGCGAATGCTACCTACCCTGTTCTAACTCGTTCCGGTCTCACCTTACCTGTCGTGGTATATATTAAATTGTTATTACCAGTCCCAATCCAAACACAGTGGATATTCCAAACCCGGCTGTGAATTACCTACTTCTGTGTCGATCGGTGCTCACTGGTCTTAGCACCTACTGAATAAAGGGTTATCCTTTTACCACTAGACCTCGAAAACCGCCCAGCGCAGTTGCTCTACACTGGATGCGTCCAAAATTGTAGACATTCGGTTAAGTGGTGAGAGTTTTAGGAGTCGCAGCACTGAAACACCTCTTAAACGAAGCCGGTTTATCTGATCTTAATGATAGGAGTCTAATTTAAAAGGAGCCGATGTCTGTATACAGATTACATTTCGCAATCCATTTTCACATTAGGTATTCCAAACCCAGCGCTAAATTCCTTACCCGGTGCCAAGTGCTGCCTACAGATTATAGAGCCTTAGTTACCAAGGCGTCTGCATTTATGCACTAGGTTCCGAATTCCACTCTAGTTCAGGCTATCACCATTTGATGTGTGCAAACGAACACGAAACCTGTTATGCAATGGGAGTGTTAGGGGGTGCAACACCGAAGCAATTCCAAACCGAATACAGTACATGTGAGCGTAATATCCCATGGTTAATCCAAAGTACGTCGAAGTCTGAATGGAGATGGCAAGTCATGTTCCATCCAAAGGGGGGAGGCCTCAAAACCCATTTTAGATTTCTTTACCGCTGTCCTAAACCTAGCTCACGGATCTTATAGCCGTAGTGAGCTAAACAACAGCAGTCAAACAAAGGTAACTCTGCTGCACCCCCTCTAAGGCGATCACCATTTAATGAGTCCAAACGGGTACAACGGTTGTTATGAAATTTGACTTAAGGGAAGAGCAACAACAAAGCACTACCAATTTGCGTACAGCCTTTGTGATCATAAGGACCGTGGTTTTAATAGAGATTGCCTGTTGTAGTCCCACCACAAAGCAAGTAACCAAACCCAGCGAAGAATCCATTATCACTCTGCCATGGGCTGCTTACGGATCCTGGCTACATATTCATCAAATTGTCGGTATACAACCACTAGTAACCGAGTTGCCCCCGAGCTAAGGCGACCGCCATGTGATGAGTCAATAGGAGTAGAAAATTCGTTATGGGTTTGAGATTTGAGAGGAGTAACCTGGAACCACTTTATCGAGGATAAAAACATTCATTTATTTATTAGTATTTATTGATTGTGGCAATTCAACCAGACAGCGGTTATTCAAAACTCAGCTTTGAATTCCGAATCGCTGCTCAAAGCTTTGCTTACGGTCCTGGTGCCATATTGAACAGGGCGTCAGCATTTAAGTGCTTGGTGCTGAGCGCCAACCCAGGTCAAGTTACCTCCAACTGCTGAATCAAACGAAATCTAAACCTGTCCGGTGGTGTCACAGTGCCGAGGGTCAACAACGAACAGCCCTCAATCCGGATACGGTCCTTATGCTCGCAATGACCAGGGACAAATTCAAAGTGAATGTGCTTCTAGTAAAGATTGAACGTCACAACGAGTGTACGCCAAACCGAGCATTAAAATTATTGACGCTAAACCAGGCGTCATTCACTGATCTAAGAGTAAACACTCCAACATGATATTTCATTGAATGTCCCCCGGAGTGGACACGTGTTCCTGCTGACGATCAACACATCGATTTCAAAAATATTTAATTCATGACCTACTTCTCAAGCGGGCCGTGCCATGCGGTCAGGACTGGACAGCACCCCGAGACTAAACAGGCGCTCGCCTATCATGAATAAGCCAACGGAAAAAGAGGACGCAATTTTACTGCGAGTAACCGAGTAAATAACCTCTGAACAAGCAGCATAAACATTTACAAATTACTATTCAATAGTTTGGCGACAGTTTTCCAGAACGTGGTTTATTTTCATTTGGCAAGCGTTCTTCATATACAAACCTGCAAATATCCACTTAACAACATTACTACGTGCTGGATGTGATTTGGCATCGAATGAAGGCGCAGCCCAAGGTTTCAAGCTGGCAAGTCAACAAGCGTCACATTTAACTATTCCTGAAAGGTTAAGTACACTGACACTTCCACAGTTGCAATTGTTGTCGTCTTTTTCTTTCTGCGGTTTCAACTTCGCGCTATGTACGCGCGAACCCCGTGTACCGTCAAATTGCTGATGAGCTTGCTCTTCTCTTATCTTCTAACCGGTCGTCTGGGATTTTGATATATTATTGGCCGACATTTTGCTTCAGTGTATAGCAAGCCGATTACGTAACTGCAAATGGATCCCGCGCTCACGACACACAGGTATTTCTATGTTTGCAACAATGTACTGTTCAAACCATGAAGGTCCAAACAGTTTTCCCCACTTGTTGTAAAACCACCACAAAACGTCTGTAAAGTTAAGTGTACCAGCGCACGCTTCAATAGGCGTGTCTCGCATAGCCGCAGAAAGGTATTTCGTTATTTCGATTGAGCAAGCTGTCAGTCTTTAACCATTAGGCCTCGAGCTACATCCAAGCTGCTTTCTGTCTCCATCTGTTGAGTACAAACGAAAGCTAAACCGGTTGGATGCGGCAAAACCGAAGCATTCCGAATTCGGATACGGCTTTTGTGACTGCAATGGCCGAGGTCTACTTCATAGTGAACCGTAGTCAGCAAATGTTTCCTGCCACAAACATACCACACAGCGAGCACTACAAGCTTAGCTTTGAATTACTTACCGCCTTGCCAAAGGTTTCTCATAGAGCTTAGGGACAAATAGACCAAGGCGTCAGCCCTTGGACTCTAGGCCTCGAGCTCTACCCACACTCTAGTGATCTCCAACTAATAGGTATAAACGAGGATGAAATTGATTATCGGGTTTTTTGGGTTGGGCGGGACAAAAAAGGAAACCATTCTAATTCGGATACGGTCCTTGGGAGAGAGAAATGTTAAATATTTTATTCTCGAACATAGCAAGACACACCAAATCAGACGTGATCAAAATTTAAAAGTTATTATATTTTGCAACAGACAATCATCATCAGGGAACTAAATTGTTACAGGATGTAAAAATGGAAGAGTATTCATGAGGAGCGTAGTCTGTATTGGACGGCAATACGTTGGGTTCATGTGCGCGTAGTGTTCACGGCAAATGCAATAAATATGTAGTAGAGCCGGTAGATGTAGACAGAAGGCACATATTTCTAGTACGTGTAAAGGTAATAATGAAATATCGCGCTAGTTGTGTTGCCAGTGTGTATATGTGGTCATTGACTTTATTGGGAACGTTAAGTCATTCGCCACGCGCAGGGCTTTTAAACCAAATTTGTGGCTTTTAAAGTGAGAAAGCCTGCCAGTCGAAAATCAGCCACGTCCTGGAAATTTGTCGTAAATCCTTTTAAACTGTAGCGTACAAGTGGGAAAGCATGTTTCCAACCGATTTCCCTACTGGTCACGCGCAATAACTGGCTTCCAATTTTCTCTGTTGGCTGACGGAATAGTTTTATTAACGTTGAGGTTTGCCGGAGTCTACTAGGAGGTGGCCTGAGGTTGATCTAGAGATTGCGTGTCGCAATCCAACCACTCAGCGGGTACTATGAACCCGGCATAATTTTTTGTCCTCTGCTTTTAATATTTCATGCAAGAATTTGACAGACAGAGTTCTCTGCTTTTCCAACATCATGCGGTTGCGCGCACGGTTTCTAAAGTAAAAGTTAGAGTATGCTTGTCCTGTGGTGGGACAAACTGGTTGCATTCGCAGTTCTTAATTAGGGGAAACCTGAAATGTCTCATACAGTTTGCGGACTGTTGTCACCCTGAATGACTCCGCACTGTTGATTTATATATCACTGTTTACGAATATAGAAATGAGATCAATTTAATTATTCAAATTCATTAGTTACTTGCAACAATGCGCAAAATAGGAACTAAGAATCCACAACGAACAAAACCTTTCTCGGAGGACAATAGCTTTCTTAATCAGATACTCAGGGTTGAATAGCGCACCGTCAAATTTCTGGCCAAAAACGTAAAAAGTTTCCATGGACTAGAAAGGCATGTCTAGAGACAAAAACTTCATACAAACTACACTACGCTAGCAGTAACTTGACGTTTAATGTACACAATCACGATGAACAAGATGTAAGATTCTCCCTTGCTGACAGACATTGTGTTCTCAAAGTAAACGGCGTCGAGCGCGCTCAACGTTACAGAGCATACCTGTTGCGCACACGCACTTTACGTCTACACCAGAAAAAGCTAAGGTCGAAGTGGCAATGCCTTGGGACTCCGAGGCGAGCAATGGGATCTTTAGAGTCATTTTATTGAAAACTCCAAATGACATCTTGTAGCTGGTGTTCAGCCGAGCGAAAATGAAGTCAAGGAAATCAAAAAAGGGCTCGATTAAGATTGTGTGAATAAACTAACGAATCAATAGATCCTCGGCAGAAATCAGATTGGGTGCTAGTGGATGGTCTACTCTACGAAAGTTCAAAAAACTGTGACGTGTTACGACATAGAACCGAAATGAACCAGTTGTATTACGGGTACCCGTTGTTAAACCGAAGTGGGATGCAGGAATCAGGTTGTTAAAACTAATAGTGAGTAACAAATATCGCCTCCTATATTAGATGACATGCGAGTTAGCTTGAACCCATAAAGCCATCGGAAACAACAGTGGCGCCAAGAGCCAGTAAACTCGGCGGATGGACAATGTTGATTCACTCGCCAGTGACAGTCACAAAACTTCAACCGCCCAAGAAGCAGTGACAGCTGCGGCCTCAATCCAATGGACTTCAGGATAAGGAAGGAGTTGTTCAATCCATTTGAGCTTAACGTTCCCGGAAATAATATGTTGGTACCGTATAACCGAGCAACCCTTGCAGTTTGGGGATTAGCAACAAACTCAGTAGGGTTGGAGCGAATTCCCAAACGAAACAAATAACTTACTACGGTGACCAAAATTCGTTTTAATGATGAAACAGCCTTGAAAACCATTGTGACAAACGGTGAAAAAATACGCAAGGCAACCATGATTGTTGAACTCTAGTACAAAGAGCAAAAGCTGGCAGTCTTGAAACGAGCCGTGGGTGCTACACAAATAAGCACATTCACTCCATTTGCATACAAGAATTTTGGAGCTAGCACTTCACATTTTATTGCACAAAGTGTCCCTTACCAGGTTCACAAAATGCTAGACTATCGTGCACTACCCTTGTTTGAAGGTCGAATACCAGCGCAGCAAATGTTTAGGTCGACAGATGACCTTCTCCAACCAAAGCACAGCAAAACCCGTTTTATGCCAGGTAGGTGTGAGTTGCAACAATCTCATCCAATTTCATACGTCACAAACCAACAACACACTTCTTCGTCTGCTGACCCAGTCGCCTCGACTTCAGAAGACCTACTCGCTCCCCCTGATTCCTTTTTTCATCCATAAAGCTAGGAGACATGGGCTGTTCTTGTTCGATCACCCTTTTAAACTCCGTCTCTGAACAATAGCTTGCATATTCTACAATACTTGACAAAGTTTGCGGCGCCTTATACAACATTCCATAGCTGTATCTTGGTGTGGACCACAAATTTATATGCTTCCTACTTCCTTCATGTTTATTATAGATATCCACCATCTAGTACACTCAAGCAAAGTGGCAATGAGGGTCATTCACATAAAGCAAACCTAAACTAGGATAATTGAACGCTTGGTACATGTCGAAACAATTAACGCTATATTCACAATGGCCGATAGATTGGTTTACACATTACTACTGTATGCATTTATCTGGATCCTAATACCACCTGTGTGAATGTTAAGGTAACTTTAGCCACTTTCAAGGTAGTCTCATGAAATCCACTTGCAGGTGCACGTGTTGCAGGGGATTTCAACCTGCCTAAAACTCAAACGTTCCCGCCTACCGCACGAAATAAATACAGTGACCTTCCGGCCTGCACCAGATTGGGTGGATGGCGCAACGCCTCGTTGTCGGTCTGGCTTAAAGATTATGCAGACCTAGTGTTTACTCTACGTATACCTAAAATAAGGGTGACCGGGGACTAAACGATCCCGGGAATCGAACACAATGTGATACACTGCTCAATGCATTTATAAAGCCCAGCCATCTCTTCCGCTGAAACTGATACCATCGAGACTAACTCTCTGTTGTCTTTTATAAACTGTCCCACCTCCGTCATAGTTATTAGGAAAAGGAACTGGGAGGAGTATTTGTTTGAATTTCTGGAGTTATAGGCCGCAGAAGTTAACAGGGAACTTTACCTATGTCTGTACCTTATGACACCTTTAGTTGGTTTAAACTAAATCGCACCGAAAATAAGGGACAAACTACTGTGTGTGTGCGGGCGTCATATACGACGCACCCACAACTAGCTCAAATTGGCACATGCCCTGAGAGCCAATGGGATTACGAGTTAGGTAGCAGCCAGAACTGTACATAATAAAGCTACCTAGGAACATGCGCAATTCGCTAATGGGACAAAGCTAAGCAAAGCAGATGGCTAATGCGATCACGCACTCATCGTAAGGGTTCAAAGATCCCATCTATATATAATGGCCCCAATGACGCAAATGATGACTCACAGTATAGCGATTTATTCAACGCTTAATTCCTAGAGTCTCAAAGCATGGAAGGATCCTTAGTCACTAAGAGGCTACACGCATCCAACAACCAGTTACCCAGCACGGTGAAATTTAACTTTACCTGTCTATTTTCTGCTATCTCAACTATTAAACTATCCGTGAATCATGGTCTTGAGTAAATATCAACCTTCATAAATAAACATACGGACGATAACCGCTTAGACTCATCTTAAAGCTGTTGACGCTTTCTATACAGAAGGGCCAATAGATTTTGGTTTGGATGTACGCTGTCAACAGACCACGCCACGAAGGTGGATCCTAACTGGAAATTCAAAACAACCGCCTCATAAACCACAAATATGGTTTCTCATGCAAGTTTTAAAAATATCCTTTAGTGTGCGCTCATAGACTTCTTGTATGAAGGAGAACAAGTTAGCAGGTCACGGCGTGGATTACTAAGGGTTCAAGCCCACGCATCCTGCGAAGCACGGGTTCTTTACCTGGTTACCTGGTTCTGATCTGGCACTAATTACACATTATCTTAACATGCAAAAGCGTACGACAGTGTCCCTCATATAATCATAGTACTTAAAAGTATGGCTCACGTTGCACGCAACCTACTGCTTAACTAGCAGGGACACTGCATAACCGGACGCACACCATCTGTAGACGTTGCACGGATTTATTGCATCCCGCCTCAGGTTCCAATGGTGTCGCACAAGCGAGCGTGTTTAGACTGACCTTGATTGTGATATATATGAATGGTTTTCGTGGCATTATACTGCAAGGCCCCCATTTCTTTCCGCTGACGCTATAAATGTCGTATAATTTATAACTTTCAATTATCCAGTTAAGTAAAGCGCTTTATGCTCGCGTGTGGTGGACGTACAGCTGTTACATACCCGCTTTTCTCAGTTTAATCAGATTACACTGGATGATAACAAGCAGCGACAACAGCAATACGTTGACAATGTAACTTAGGTGGTAGACTCTAAAATAACGGAGATCTGGTGGCTTAAATAACGCAAATACCTAAAGGTTACCGATGAGTGTTAAGCTTTTGTACCGGAATACATTGTTTTTTACATTTGTCCAATTGGGAATGTTGACAGTGCTGACATTGCCGACCATGCACCATAAAGGTGTTGAC
Organism: Dicrocoelium dendriticum; assembly: GCA_944474145.2. Classification (NCBI taxonomy): domain Eukaryota; kingdom Metazoa; phylum Platyhelminthes; class Trematoda; order Plagiorchiida; family Dicrocoeliidae; genus Dicrocoelium; species Dicrocoelium dendriticum. The sequence continues at coordinate 29,540 of CALYDF020000560.1, read as the reverse complement.
TAGAATCAAGAAGCAATTTTGTAGCAAGCCTTTTACATAAATTGGAATAGGTAGACAATAATGTCAACGAAGGCAGCCTTCAGAATACTACTACACGGGGACAACTGCGCCCATTACCAGTGTAGTATTTTGAAATGTTTCTTTAGTGAACCGTAGAATGTCACAGGGTTTTTAGAATTCTATTATGTTGAAATACAAGCGGTGACCAATCACAGTTAGGTAACGGGGAGCAGAAGAGCATACTAAACCGTTAACGTAAAAGTACAGCCTATTGGCTTTTATACAAGCTTCAATCAGATAGAGTGAACATGATAGACCAAGGCTGATTGTAACACCTGGACACTAAACAAACTTGCTCGAGTGCAACAGCTTTGCATCTAAGTGAACAATAGACCATCCACCGGAGGTTACTAGTAACAACGGTCATTGGATGGGGAAAATAGGGCACCAATACATTTGACTGAAGTAGGCGACAAAATGTGAGCTTTGGATTATAATGCAATGTAGTCCAAATGGAATTGTAACTTGTCTACTTAGTCTGAGGCCGGATACTCTATAACTAAGACCACTCGTCTGAATATTTCATCGAAATCACTTCGTCAGTTGAGCGTATTGAGGCAACATAAGTAGAAAATAATTATGGCACTTAGAAGAACCCCAATAGCTCTGGTCAACAGCAAGGAACTTAACACATGTCTAATAAACTGAGCACGACCAGAGAAATAAACCCTCAGCAAGGGAACAGTGGAAGGATCATTTTTCATAAAATTAAGGATTATCAAAACAAGTTCAATGTTTACACTGTAGAAAGCATTGCTGTACTCAAGAAAACCTACTCGTACACATTTTATCTTATTTTCCAGTGACGGGCGTAGGAATTGTAATACCGAGAGCTCTTGTTCAGTTACCAATACAAGGAACAGCAAGTTTGTTAGACAGAGACTTGCATTGTTCTTGAAACCATACCTGACCTGCCTTGACGCCAGCAATGAATGTACAAGATAGGCTAGTGGATCTTTGGCAGACCACAGTCCACGAGATGCTCAATGAAGTGGATCACCTGGACGAGTGTCAGTCATCAGCCTTAAAAGCATAATCTTCGCAAATACATTCAGTTTTACTGAGGTGCAAGTAATTGGCCAGTATTTATCTAAGCTTTTCTATGGCACGGTGAATACGCCAGTACTTCTCCAACGGTCGAGACTTTGCATTAATGCAGATGCGACATGTACTGATCAGCAAGTGTCTGCACCAATCCATCGGCACACATCTCGAAAACAAGGAATATAGTTTTTCGGGCCACTTGCATTTATAAACTTAGGTTCAGCTGCTGTTGGAACATTGCATTACGGTCCATGGCAGTTAAAGATAATATGGGTCTGTCCATTCTGGGGAGAAATGTTAAAAGTGCATTTTCAGAAAGCAAGACGAATATTTTTGGTTTCCAATCTTCACGGTTTACATATGGATTTGACACCGAGTGAAACAACAGCAAGTTGTTTAAGCATCCGCCAAACCACCCGGCAGCGCCTGTTTCCGTGGATGGTCTGAATATAATGATGGCTTAAATGGCATAACTCTAACTTATTTGAAAGAGAAAACGACTTCATTGCAACGTTATCTTTCTGTTGAAATGTTTTCTCTTTGCGTCTACGCGGGCGTTTCCGGCACAGAAAGGAAAACCAAGCAGCACGATCGCAACTGCCGAAAAAGGAGTTGCGATAGGTTGTTAACTATTCACAGATAAACCACTACCAAAATATCCACTAAGATCTTTAGAAGTAATCATTTCCCTTAGCCAACATATGTACCGAGGTAAACATTGTCTGTTTATAAGTTTTGATATTTACGGCAGGTGAGCTCTATGTGAATTATTTTAATTACGCAACTCCTGATACCTTGACATTTAAGTCATCAGAGCTACGAACTGGCGCCTGACTGCACACATAAGCTAATTCGCATTGTTTACCTGCCTAGGACCTCGCGTTGCTTTATGTTTAATGGTAGAGGCTAGCATTTGTAACCCGTGATTAGTAAACTACCTAGTGCCAACTGTGTTATAATCATCAGCAAAAATGCAGGGTGAATATGCCATGTAGTTAGTGTCAGTTAGAGTGAACTGGTCGTAAAATTGCTCTGCCTCAGATGCTGAACATCTTGTGGAATTGTGAAGAGATTCCGGTAACATTTTTCGTAGCGATCTAAGCATCTTAGCTTACATTTCAAAATTAAGCAGATAATATGTGACGATTAGAAGCTGAACATATAATTTGATGGGGGGCATTGTGGCGGATTGTTGTAAATGACAAATTTCAGCCACGGTTGCGAAATGTAGAGTTCCGGTGGGCACGATGGCAAACGCCCCTCGCAATCGCCATAAACCTGTCGTACACATCCACATAGAGCCAGGTCGCTTGAGGACTAATTACTCCTAGCTTCCATTATGTATACATCTGACTATATAAAACAGCAAGGAGATGCCCAGTAATGTATTTCAACGCATGTGAAAAAGCAATCCATCATGTTCAAACGGTCACAGCCTTAAAACCAACTATGTTAACGCTTCATCAATGTGGCGCAATTGAAATCGATGTTTCGAAGCTTTTGAAACTGTTTTGGATGCTCATCTCCTTAGTATAAGCGATAGACTCCTGAAGCTCATTGTTATTATTAGCATATCCTTGTGGATACACAAAACATGCACAAAACGGTAAAAATTGCGATAGATAACAGAAGCACATGTGGGTTTTACAGACTCATATAAAACAAATGAACCATATGTTTTCCTGACTTCTACATACGGGCCTTGCTTGTGTACGTATGGAATCAGTTTCGCAACTGATTAGTGGTTTATAAAGCTGAGGCTTCCACACTCATAGTGGTTTATGTTGCGAAGTGTCCTTTGTAAACGGCATATTGTGGTCTCCTCCCTGCGAGCTAATTAAAGTTCACCTGAGGACAAATGCATATGTAAGAGTTATCAGTGGTTTCTTGGCAGTTGTGCTTAGGTTTACCGCGTTTCAGCTGTTTTACTAAGGATGCCTGGAAATTTCGCTTTTTTGCTAATGCATCACATCCAGTATTGCAGCAAATCTTGGGCTCTGTTGCGATTTCGAGCTATGTATCCGTAAATAAAATCTCCAACGTTTCGCTATATTTACAGTTTCTGATTTTTATATATATCTGCTTGTAGAACAATAAGTCATTTACAATTCATTATAAATAATGGCTTTGTTTGTAGGCAGCAATTCAAACTGAGTAACGGGTGAAGCGTTACACGCCACAATAAAGTACAGCAATAAGTATTCGGATGTACAAATTCTTTTTATTTGTAACGACAACTTGAACATTGCCTACTCTCTACCAGAAAACATGCGGGATTTTATGCACTCGAACGATTTGGTGGAGCAGTCAGGCAATGAGGAAGCAGATAACACTGCAAGCATATCAATAAAGTTATCACTGCGGAATGCGTATGACATCTGGGAACAAAAAGTAGTCCCCTGGAGCTAGGTCTCAGCTGTAGGTTAGGTAACCCACCTGTTGTATGCGTTCACTAGACAGAACTTCTACGAGGATGTACGACCTGTGTGCTGGTGTTTTGTCATAATAAATCAAGGCCATACGTTCTCGAGTCTTCGGACGACAACTAGCTACGGCACTTGTGGGAGATATTGGTTGATATACCAGCCACCGGTGACTGTGCGTTACCGTACGAGAGGTAGCGTAGCTGCATAAGAGGTCATGGCCACGAACACAGTGAACGTCTTCTTAGCCACGCCTCGCTTATGACGTTATATTAGAGTCGGCATGCAAGCAACGACAGTATAATGAATTGACGTTTGATTGGTCTCTGGGTGGAAACGGTAAAACCTGATTTCAACTCCATTGAGTATCCCCCACGGAGTTTTGGAACATCCGAAATCTAATATGGCTAGCGTGCTGCGGCACCGACGCACCCGGGCTGCCAGCTGGTCCTCAAAAAGCTAATAGAGTACCCAGCTAGCACAAATATCCTTGCGGCCGCGACCCGCACATAAAATGGCGCAGATAGAAGCCGACCAGATACCGATAGATTGCTTCAGCTGCACCAAAGAACCCGGGCGTCCAGCTCCAATATCGTTTGCACAGCGGCAGTGTCGTTCGCTGTGGTGACAGCCAAAAGTCGAACCCAACTTGCGAAATCGTCCAGGAACAGCCTACCAAAGTGAATTCCGAAAACCATACAAATACGTTATTACTTAAAAGCATCTCATCACCAAAAACAACACACAATCGCTCAACACTCTGGTGCTTCTTCAAGCAACATTTGTTTTTTGCAAATCTTCGCGCCCCAGTACCAACTAGTAAGTTTCATAGATTCGGTTAAAGTAAAGTAAAACTTATGAACTGTGCGCTACGCTGGGCTGAGGGCCTAGACCACTGCGTGTTGAAAGCACTGTGCATTACTTAAAGTAGGTAGTATTTCACTAACTTTTGTCACGGCAATTGCATCTACTTTGTATAGTTCGTAAACTGAACTATATTGCTCTGCCCTTCAACAATGAATGCACTCACATTGTACTCGGCGATTCAAACTGGTTTTGAGTAGCCTATAGTTTTTTGTTTTTAGACCACCTTTTCTTTAAAATAATTTTATCGGTTGTTGAGATGATGAGTTTCAAATTGGACGCTTGATAACAAACATTACACCGAAATAGTTTAGTTAAATTTTACGTTAGTATATATATTTATTGGTAAACCCTCGGTTGTATTTTGCCATTGCTTAAAGTGCGCAGATTCTCTAGCGCGAACCGGTAAAGCACGTGAAAATTACGTGCACTCAAACCGCTGAACCAGAACTAGATGGAGCGGAGACCATGGTCAACCCGACTAAGGTTTAACTCACCGAAATGACATGGATCTACAGAGCAGTGTTGTTTTGTAATCGGTTCTCAGGATCTAACGCGCTTTGTGCTGGTGCTTTTGCAAAGTGTGACTTCCGCACCCGCGGTTGATCCACGTTCTTTGCTCAGAATGCACGCCCATCTTTTGCGTATGCCCTGTTTTTTCTTCTGTACCAGGGTTTGGCCTACACTGTAATCTAGCCATGTCCGAGACAACAGCTTTGGTGACGGCAATTCACACGACATGTCGATAACTGCAGAGGAAATAGTGGTAATTCCGCTCCAACGACTCCCACAATTCAAAGCGGCCCAACTGCCAATAATAGAATATTTGTTGCGGCAATTCATATTTAGGTCATATATTTCTCTGCAGGAAGAAAAGGTAGCCGACGCAATTGGTTTCTAATAATATGAGGACTTATTCAAATTCCGACTGAACCAAGGAGGCGAGGCATTTCGGTGCAAGCTGTTGCTATGAAAAATTAACGTGACTGTACGCACACACACGATTCTCAAAATTTATCCGGCCAAAGATAAACATGGAGCCCACTTTTGGGGAAAACATTCACCAGCTACTGGAAATTGTCGTTCAGCATTCATCCTTGGGTAAAACTCGATACAAATTTATGAAAACAGCAGAGCAGGTTTGAAGATCTCAGCATAATATGCTGTTAAATTCCTCTTGGATGCGAGCAGCTCAAACTGTCTACTAAGAGAGAAAATCACTTTAGGTGTCTGATTTTCGGTTGCGATATTCAATCAAACTCCAACTCTGCTATCTGGACCAGGTTATTGAGCGAGTTTGAACTGTCCCCAGCTAATGCTCTAAACGAGCTAACGATTGTTTGCGTCTGGTAAACCGCAAGCACGATAAAACCACTTTGGAAACTTTAGACTGCAACACTTATTTCAATAGCACGAATTCATAATTAAGGCAACCCCCGGAACAACAGCACATGTTGTAGCGAAACCACCACTCGCGTGCTGTCAATGTGATGAAAAGCATTTCATAAAATTTTCCTTTATAATTAGCGCAGATGCCCAGTATCCAACAGATGATGCCACGAAGAAGTCATTGCCGAACATGGAAACGTGTCTTGACACATAGCAAGTTCGTCGATTTGACAACCGCTAAAATGCGATCCAGCCCGAAGCTAACGCCGCGCTGGCAACAAATGCTGCTAATTTTAAACACCACCGCAACTATTGACAAAGATAATTAACGGAAGGATTTGTTTACAGATTCTTAATACGTTCGAATTCGTAATCTTGGGAAAACTGGGTTCGATAGGATATATTCGGATTAATAATGCGTCTAGAAATTCATCCGGCGGTAAAATCGAATTGTTTATTGAATTTTTTGTGAAATAGCAGGTTTAGGTAAGCGCGATCATGCTACCATTTTCATAGTTAGCAGTGAACGTAATATTCTTGATATTGATTGCTCTGATATTTTGGAACTTTCCGTCATACCAACCAAGCAGTTGTGTTCCTTAACTACTACGCAAATGCCGCTAGAGTTGAAAATATATCAGAAGTCCTCCCAACGGAAGTATAGAAGAGAGGGAACACCTGAGAAAATACCGGAGGGTTGGCGGCAGCCTGTTTCCGAATTGCCTGTCACTGTGGCCTCCATACGACAGTTACATGCACTTGCACACACATTGCGACCATGGGTGGTTTGCGCTGCACCACACACAGCTGTTGTAAACCAGAAGGAATGCGATCGGGAGGTATTCAGATGTGAGTCTCGTTTCATCAACGGAGCCAGATCACAATCCTTCACACGCACACACAATCAAGATGTATTTGGTGATTTAATATTACACAAGGCGGTAGCTGGACCGTAGTCCGCTCCACACACAAACTGCGTGTACGAAAGCAATGCGTGGGTCTAGCGCGGTCAGAGTATCTTGTACCCGTTAACCGTAGCAATGAGTTAATCTCCTAGAGACAGTAATCAAGGTGGATGGTGCTAGACAGCTAAGAATGTTGTCAACATGCACATCAAACGCAGCCACACTGAGTATGGCAAATGACAGTCAATCTTTTGAACTGATAAGATAAAATAATAGTTTACAAATAAAGCATTAAGTTGAACCGACATGACATTTTGCGAAATGAGCTCATGAAATAAATTGGTTATCAACAAATCCGCGATAAGTTAAAGATGTCAAAGGAGATATCTTTACAATATTTCAAGCAGCAACACATACATGAAATTACGAATAATCTTGTTTAGCAACCTAAATAAAAAAGAAGCAAAGTCAGACAGCAATCTAAATGCTTTAACAAAGTAATCATCGACAAACTATATAGCTTGAAACAAAGAAACAGCAATCCAGCACGCCGTTTGTAAATCGTATGCACCGTTCTTACCTACTCAGCGCCAGTTTCGTTTGATTTCTTAACAGGAGCATTCGCGGTTGACGTTAACATGCGAGAGAAATAAGCAATAAAAGAATTAAAATAAAAATAATGCAACGCATCACGCCAACGCGCGGTTAGGAAATCGTGTACAGCGTACTACAAAGCTGCGCTGGTTCTGCCTGCGTTCTCGGCCGCACCTGCCGTATTTTTCTAGTACATCCTAAGTGACCTAGCTCGTAACTCTCTAGGTCTGCCTGACTCCGTTCCTCGTGACCGCATTTGCTACAGCACCATGCGCTCGACTTCGATGGAATAAAACCCGTCGGCGTCTGTCATTTTCTCTCTTGCCATATCTTCCCTACGTGCAGGAGGACTTTCTCTAGCACCTGGATAACTGCCTTCGTGAATTGTCGTGCCACGCACGCCAATCAACCGTCTTCAATAACAAATGTCAAGAATTTACCTTAGAACGTGTTATGCTCAATTAGATCATCTCCTGGTAATTAAGCAGTGGTATCCTAGAATGCCGCTTCCCCACACTCAGCTGACCATGTAATAGCCGCTTCGGTATCGTCATCGAATCCATACGCCACAGATGACCGAGAGATCTCAGCATTTTCAGCAAACGTTACAGTTCACGGTATACATTTCACTTCGGCGCAATGTATCCTTGTCTGCGACAATCCGTCGCAAACACTGTTGAAGAAGCCGCTCGAAATATCGCACATCTCACCCGTACATCGTCCACGTTTCGCTGCCGTATGGGAGAAGGGGCAGCAACATGGACCTGTAGACCATAAGCTTTGTGCCGACGGCAAGCTGTTGGTTATTTCTCTTTTGGTAATTAAGTATCCAATAGACCGCCTTTGTCTTCAATCCGCGGATACACAACTCAATGGGTATCAACTGGTCAATCGAAACGATTCCCCAAATGTAGCCGTGCTGGGTGGTGGTAACCAGTATTTCAGCTTGAACGCTGATTCGCGGCACCATTGTAGCTTGCACCTCCAGTGAAGGCTGAAAAGGACAGGGTGTTCCGCTAGTGTTGTTGGCACGCCCGAATTTCGACACTGTCAAAGCTAGAGCAATAGTCATGTGCTGCAACTCCTTGGCGCTGTGTGCAAACAATGCCCAGTCACCAATAGCAGCATACAATCGTTGTCTCAGAGATAAGGGTAATCGCACAGAAAAGACGGAAGTACAGAAGCATAATATCAGTACGGGGGTCCATACGAACAAAGTAAGCACAAGCAGCATCAAAAGCAAAAGACTTCATTGCATGAAGATAATTATGATACAGACAGGAAATTCGATACAGCCTTGCATCACACCAGGGACAAATGTGAATTCTTCCGAGGTCTGTTAACTCAGCTGCACACTTGCACGACTATCACTGTGCAGACACCCAATTAAACTTACAAAAATACTCGAACAACCAAACTTACCCTACACCAGCCGTAATAACTCGCAGGTTACCGTACCAAATGCTGTGATGAAATCAACAAAAGCGACTGCAACGGTTGATGTCTTTCTCTGCACTGCTCCTGTAACTGACGAGCCATAAACACCATATAGATTGTGCCACAACCTGGAAGGAATCCATATTGCTCTTCCAACATCTTTGATTCCACAACTGACTGACGAGGCGGTTAAGTAGGATTCGGGCTATCTCATTGCCCGCACAACTCAGCAAATTAATAGTACAATTGTCTGTGGCAAGTTGCTTGCTTCTTTGTCCTTGTACCTTGGTTGTACAAATGCATGCTTCAGCTCAGGAGGCACGTCCAAACGTGTTGCACCAAGCCAAGAAGCGCACTAACCAGCGCTGATCCACCGTGTTTCAATATTTCGTGCCGGATACCGTCCACACCGACACGTCAGCCGTTTCGCAGCAGAGGATAGGCTACCTGCGTCTCATCCCCTGTCCGAGTGCATGCCAGCTTTATCTTCACCTTGTTCTGCTTCAGGCCGTTCAATGTAGGTGGGTCAATCCACGAAACATTGTGCAAGTGGCTGGCAAATGATTTCTTCCACCGTACATTATATCCGCTGTCTGGATACATTACGGCAAACCTAAATAATTATTAAAATTGCGCAGAACATGTAAGGCAGCTAGCTACTTGAAGCGCGGTTGAACCAGGAGTTACGTAAAGCAGATGATGTTATCTAACCAATTTCGGGCAGGCATGCGTATAGAAATCAAGACTTTCGCACGACGCAACCAGTATGTTATGTGAATTTTAAAGATCATTGCTGTGTTTCTTAAAATTGGGTTGCCGGCATCATACAAGAATATTTTGTGTATGCCTTATACTAGGTCCTTGTGAGATCCTCGCTGTGGAAGAGCCACAGTAACTAACTACGATGAAGGTTTTATCATAATCCACAGCGCGACGATTGATCTGTTTGTCCCGATCTTTGATTAGAGGCCTTTGAAATGGAATGGCACACTGCGCTGTAACGGCCTGTATCCTAGCCCTGATGACAGAAATATGCCCCAAAAGAAAAGACACAATTTGCGATTTAAGCGAAAGACAGGAACTTCGTTGCAGCTTGATCTGGACAGATGTTGTACTTCGTACATCCAAAAGAAAAAACCTGTTAGGAGGGTACCGTTTCTCGTGCGCAGGCCAGAAAAGCTCATAAGAATCACCTTCACTCAATCAGCGACACAAAATCCAGAAAGAACGGAGCTGAAGTTCAACCGGCCTGATGCCTACCACACCAGAATGATATCGGTCAACAGATCAGTGCATTTTTTGAAATAAATACTCAGGATGTAACGCCCATTCTGTTACTGTCAGCCGTGCAGTGTGAATACCACACCGGCGTTTGCTACACGTTTATTTCTCAGAATATATGCCGAATTTCAGCATACACACCTTGCTCGTTCTTCATTGCCGAAGGTTAGGCTACACTTTAAATCAGCCGTATCTGACGACATTATGGAAAATAGTTACTTACTAGTTGCATTTGTTAAAGACAATTTGTAAACATTTTCTTGTTTCTTCTAACACTGCTGCTATATTATTTCTTTATTCGGGCCCACTAATTTGTGGAACCAGTGAATGCGTTACAACCACCAAAATCGCTTGAAGTAATTCGGCGAAAGATGAATATGTTTAATAAGATAGGGGTGCAGATTTACGTTGTTACGCGCTCTTTTGCCGCACTAAGTTCTCCTGTATACGCCATGCGACATAAATATTAGCGTTATATAAATGTTAAGTGCCGCGAAATCGTTTTAAAATCATTGCTTCCATGATTGTTATGGTAAAACGAAACAAAGTGCGAATACCTTTACTGCCAGCACCACACACGTAAGAGCATGTTATTTGGAAACATAAAGGTTTGATTTATAGCGCACACAGCTTCTGGTTATCGGCTAGCAATTTATATTTAAACAGTTTCTTATATTTCAAATGTTACATGGTACACCTATCTTCACTAACAAACTTGCACCTGACTGCTGTGGGAACGCTTAATACCCATCAAACATTTAGAGGGAGAATCTTTTAGTGCACCTGAAAAAATACTTTCAGTATTTACAGCATTAGATTTCCATGCAATTTTTGCCACCTTATGTCAATTTGTTTTACTGACTGTACATTTGCTTTAACAAATTTCTCTGGTGGGTCAGTGTTCCACTTTCCTACGCCCTCGCTCATTCACTTCCTCTTGCATGCAGCCTCCAGAATCAGCATTGTGCCCGTGTGCCCCATATTTTCTACTTTTCCTATTCGTTGCTTCCGAGTTAAATAAGAGGCACAACCCCACAAACATTATGCATGCTTCGTAGCATTTCGCTGCTAATGCACGATATCACTGGGCTAGCAACTGTAATTTGAGACACCAGGATACCTTAGTTCAGCACACTATGCGCTCGACGGAAAGACGTGTTATTTATATTCATTTATCTTTTGGTGTCGTAATTCCTAAATGCATACTTGTCAAAAATACTTGCTAAAGGTTCACTATATAATAATAGTATACGGCAACAAACTTATTAACGTTGTCTGCTTAAAATACCAGTTTCGTTGGCTCCGTTACACATTAGAAAATAACTCACAAACTCGATAGATTGACGGTACTATTAAGGAGCCTAAATATTATTTATAACGTTCGGCAATCTAGAACTTTTTCAATTAGGCCGCAATAAAAATTACGTCACTTAATTTTCGAATCACTGCGATAAGTGAAATATTTCTGGTCTTATAATAGCTTACCACTAAAGGTGTCCTTAATAATGTATGCCCACAGCGCAAAAACAATAAAAGTTTCCAGTAGATTGACAAATGAATTGCTCATTTTAACTATCCGTTTTAAACTTGGACGACCAAGTGCGACGAATTTTGAATGATCTTCAGTTTACCAGAAAAAGGTTTAAGTAAACATGTAACATAAATGCATTTTTCTCTTCGCATTCCCGTCCGGACTCGCGGGAATCGCTTTCGTATTTGCAATGACGCAGTGCTGATTAACTAATGACCCTAAGGAAATTTTTTCTAGCATAATTTCCTTCCAAAGGCTTCTAACTGATACTATAAGACGCATAGGATGCAGTCACGCAGGGAAGCTTCATAATAAATCGCGATTCTGGAAATGAAATGTTAATAAATGTGGCGATTTCTGAAGTAGACCGATAAGGTTGGTGATGTAAGTAACTATTCGTTGTCATGCTTCAACATATTAACACTGAGATTCACCCATGCAATTGCGCAAGTAACATCTTTTGCAGAAGCATTGAGGCACAATTAGTTCGGTGGATATGCCTATGATGTACCGAAAAGGTATTAGCCAATAGAAATGGTCCCTATGTACAGCGCATCAAGAAAAAAGGACACAAGGTCAAATACAAGAGAAAAGTAGCACCAAACGTTTAAGCCACTTTCAATGTGTGAACAGTTTTTGGACTTTAGGCAAAATATGTAACAAGCATGGGAGAATAACCATTGTATTCGAAAAGAAACAGATAAGATGGAATAGAAATCCAATAGAACGAATGGCAGAAAGTTGTGGATATTGTTCTTTTCGTCCGAACTTTGTGTCGAGGTTTTGTTTCGGGCAATTATTCGGCCTATATTGAACAGTTATCATGCCGTCTTGGTTAGCGCTCTATGTGTAAATGAGATATTTGTATAGGCACAATCAGCGAATTTTAAATAGAATGTCTAAAATCAATAATGTGGTGGCAGCCCCTAATAACGTTCAGCCCTACTCACATTGTAGATGATTGGACCCCACATGACATCCATAGAAACTATTTTAACCCATTATTAAAAATCTGTTATTATCGATATATATTTCTGGTATATATTCTTGTAGACTTTTTAATCACGTGGGGACCGAGAAACATCTTCATACGACGTATATTCCCTCGGTCCTCAATAAGTTCGATTTCGACCTACTTTGTTTTAATATTCGATTTGCGATAAAAAAGAATCGTGTGTTTCTTCCTTTTGGCAATTCGGAGCTACTTCAGTTCCAATTACAATAGGAACATTTTGTTACCATAAGGTTGCAACATCCATATGTGTCGACTGACATTCATAGCAAACTCTTTCAATCTGCATTATCTTAGAGCTTGTATGCTATGATAAACAGTCAAACAAAGCATTATTTAAATTGATTAAATAAGTGCATTTATTTAATGACGACCACTTGAACACAGAACATACTAGCATACCAAAATGTTGGTCTTATAAAGCTCATAGATTTTATAAAGAAATATGAAGCGTATATCAAGTAATGAATTAGTCATTTCACGAAGGACAGGTTCATTGGAAACTAAAGTAAACTAGTTTTCACCGAATCATAAATAAACAATTTCTTTTGTCAGCCTGACTTCTTGTTTACCAATAATTTGTGCATCTCTATGAAAAATGTAGGAGCATTCCGTTTATTTTAAAAACATGGAACCCTTTAAACGATAACTTGCATTAAAACAAAAACTGCATACGCCAATTGCAATCGTTGATTTAATTATAGCAGGAATCAATTGCAAATATCCACGAACTTTGGCTAATTATTATGGCTAGACATTCTTGGGCTTTAGAAGTATTCCGCTATTTAATGATTGCTTTGGCCTTGACTGACAGACATGTATTGCTATAGTGACTTATTTAAAATAACAGCTGCCGGTTTACCATTGTTACATATACTAACGACAATTCACTTGCTACCAGTTCAGCTAAGCGCTACAAGGGATTTGGGAATTTCTTCAAAATTGTGAAAGGATACTCTTCTGTTCATATTGTTAACGTCAACTGGAAATTAGACATTGTAAATATTACTCACACTGAAAGCAGAACTATTTTATATGGTACTTAATTATCTTTTATTCCAAAGAGTTAAAACAGTAGGATAATTATCCAGCACCAATTGCGTCCAAAATTTGACCCACGGTGTGCACACATTTGCTTAAGCGCAAAACTGCAGACATTCCGAATTATAATATAGTGACAATGTAAAAATATATGTGCTTAATTATTGCGTGTTGAATTTAGGCGCATACATTACTCGTCCTTTACAGCTAGGACAACAGACATGAGGACATATTCGGTTTTTCTAGCATCAATGATCAGTTATGTGACAAGTACAGCACCAAAATTTTGAAATACTCGCACTACAAGATTTGCTTAATGGATTAGCAAACCTTAACAACAAGTCAGCAGTTAGTTTGGCCAAACGTTTTTTACTAGTTATCAGCTATCGATTCTAGTTGTTTCTCAATAAGTAGGACTTTAATTTAAACGCATCTCTTAATTTATAAATACTGATTTTCTGCGTTTAGTTAGCAGTAAAATGTTTACAGCACTTTTAACTTGAAGCAGTACAGGTAGGCAACAGTTTCCTTTCAGTTTGAAATTTATCAGGGTTTCAATACTCCACACTTTTAGGGGTGAAAAGAACATAATTTGTTTATTTAATGCCAAGTATTAGTAACATTTGCGTAAAGATTTTTTTCATATTTATAAGTAGTAATTTGTCGGCCGCATGATATTTCAAGCTCAAATTTCTGTTGCTTCAACAATAACTAAACTTACCCTGGAAATGTGTAACCAAGCCGTTGTATTTGCATCCTTGTTGATTGAAGGCGAATAACATTTTACGATGTGAGTCAACATAATTTGGATGGTCAATCAAATAAACCGGTATGGTAGATTTTAATAGGTGCAAGGAATATTTGCCTGCGCCTTGTGGCGCATTAAGGTAAGCTTGTCGATCACATGTGGAAAACATTTCCGCGTAATCTTCTTGGTAGTATTCCCTTACCTATTTTAAATGAAGTGAAAAAACGTTAGCGCACTATCGCTAAAAACGTTAATTTTTGGAAACATCTACAACAAGGTATTTTTTAAATATGTCATTAATAGCTATGGATATAAGATTCAACTGACTGCAGTTGTAATCTTAACAGGATCAACTTTTCACATATATTCGCTTGCTAACATTGATGGTAGTTATTTGCACGTGGTGGGGTGCACATTTATTCAGTCGACAAAACGAATACTGCTAGTAAAAAGCAATAAGACTATCCACTTTAGGCAAACATTGAATCCTAAATGTACAATAGATATTTAATCAGAGCAAAACGTATATGAAATCATCGCAGTGCCTATAAACAAGTAGAGAGAGCGACGCTGCATGTGTAATGGCTTATGACTAGAGAAGTTTTCTAAGTATTAGATATTTAAAGTATTGCTTCTGCATTCTTCATGGCACTAAACGTAAACTGGCGCGGTAAAAACATGGCTGTGTTTTTCTAATTATATAAACTATATATATTTATAACACTGGGAATATATGTAGCGAAATAACACACTAGGTAAAAGCGGCATTACATACAAAGACCCAGTTACTTAGTGAGGGGGTAGTGAATTTAAGCTAGACGTAGCAGAGTAAACATACGGTAACATTTTTGCCATGGCGTACCCGCCGTGTGTATGAATTGCAGCAGAAAATAAGTGGCATATTGTCCACTTAAGCTAACCTCTGGCTATTTCGGGCAGTAGACATGATTTAGGAATGAGTTTTTACTGTGATTACATAAGTTATACAAAAAGCGTTACTGCGGCAGGAGCAAAGTTAATGCTCCATATTTCCCATAAACATTATCTCAGGCTGCAAGCGCGGATAACTTAACAAACGAAAATGTCAATTTGTTAACAACTATTGCTATGGTAACCGGCTAAAACACATTCGGGTAGTTAAAGTATTGTTGACGTTCATTTCTTAAGAATGACGGCTAGCCTGTTGATTTGTTAGTGCTCAAATAATTATGCTCTACAATTGCAAGCATGACTTGCAACAGCGTATGTATGTTAGTACACAAAACCGCCAAGCAAATTATGAAGTCGCAACCAGCTTCATACATTTATTGAAGTGTAGTCGTCTTTTATGTTAAGCAATGTGTTAAATTTTGCAACGCATCATAAGCTTTTGTGATATAGTTTGCATTGTATGGCAAATCAGTTAGAAGCGTTTGGCGTGTTCTTACTTGCACTCACGATGTTACCAAAAGCAGCGACAAATGTGAGGCTTATTAGAAGCATCTTTGCGGATTAGTGGTATTTGGCACCAATAAAAATGAAATGCTACGTCGTGGTAGACGCCCTTTGCAAAAAGTCAAAAGGATCACGCGCAGATTTTGCCTACATTGGTGTTTCTACGGTTAACCTTATATAGTCTAGCTAGGCATGAATTTATAGGTTAGGTTCTATTTAAGATACTTTTAATTAAACTAGGCTATTTTTATATAATGTACGGTTCATCTTTTGGCTAGCCTTTCCTCATGGTAGTGTTGTGTTTGTCAAGCTATTAGTTCCAGTCCTCCAATTAGACTAAGTATATTAGTGCTTTCGTCCAGGTTACTCCGTAAACAGTCCATTGATGCATGATTTCCATTATGTTTGTTCCGGCACGAATAATTGTAGGTTGAATTGCATCCCATAGTTTTTGCTTGCACCGTCAGCTCCCTTGATATTCGCATAATTTATTTTGCCATTTGCACTTTCCTCAAACCTTACAACAACTTTAAATATCACACCCGCTTCCTGATATTTCGTAGGTACGCCCACATGTTGCGATGGCTTACTTGAAGTCCAAATGAATTAAACCAAGTGCTCTAAGCGTTTTTTTCCGTTGGAAAATGCTGTAAAGCATTTACTTGTTAAATATATTAGTTGTAGCCCGCTTCTAACTGCTCAAGCCAATTTATCAAGTATCCCCGGTCCCCTGCACTTTTGGACTATGAGTAGATAGAAATCTTTTTTATGTGCGGAACCCTGTTCTCAACAGCCGAGAAAATTGTAGTTTTTGATGGCTCGGTAGCCTTTCTCATCAGTGAGCAATGAATTTATACGGGTTAAGAGGTGTTGGTTTACCAGTCATGTTGGATTGTTGGTGGGAATATCCACAGAAAAGTAATGATAATAATAAGAGTAAAACAGTTGGTACCTCAAATATAATAACAAGGACTTATCTTTTGCTCCGCCGTCGTCCTGCAATCCGCTAAGGTTTACAGCATCCGCAGTTAACATCAAATAATTCCATGATAAACACAACGTGTATGTTGGAGACGAAGTGCTAATTAACAAATTGTAATTGGATGGGTGCGTCATCCAACCGTCTATTAAATACTGTTAGTGTCGGTGCAGAGACTACCGATCCTAGAAAAGCGTTCCATGGGTTACAGATATGAATGGAACAAAATTTTCTCCGGCACCCTGGTGGCTATACTGTACAGCGATGCTCAACGAGTGGCCCCTCAGATGTGTATTGCTGCTAAATTGCATTATGATGCAGGTCTCACAGAATCAAGTATGCCATAATCTTGTCACCTCTTAATGTACGATAGCTTCCACAGATAACGTTAACCGTTGCAGCCTCCCCTGGTATGAAAGATTGCCTATTCTGATTACGTTATTAGATGCCCTCCGCTATGGCGGCTCCAGTGCAGTAAGGTCATGTTTCAGCCATGGATTCCGGAATTGAATTGTGTAGTTGACATGGAGGTGAACATACGCACTAAGCATTTGTCTAAATATGGAGTTGTTTTTTTGTCCAAATGCCCGGCGCAACAGCCCGACCTGTTGGTTCCTAGTCGTCTTGGTCATTTCGCATTGCATGAAACAACCAAAGTCATCTTAAACCAGGACACCCAACTCACGTTCGAGAGTTGATCGATGAAGTACATATGTACCGAGGCGGTATGACTAGGTGCTCTGATGTCGGATACAAGGAAACTTGCACTAACTGACTTTGCACTACAGTATGTTTTGGGTTGAAAATTGATAAGCCGTATCCAGGTCACTCTGAGGCACATGTTGGTCGGTGTTCGTCTGGAACCTGCGCCAGGTCTTGATATCTTCACTAAACATCAAGAAGCTTGTAGCGATTCACTGTTTAATGTCATTAATAAACACCAGAAAAAAGGTGTACCTAGAACTGAGCATTGCGGCGCACCAAGCTCGACTTGTATGGGGTCCGATAAAGAGCTCCGAACTCGGACAACTACTTGTCGTTAAATTAGAAATTTAAAAACGCAGCTAAAATGTGAAACGCCGAAGCCGTAATACCAGGGTTTGGAAAGTACTTTTTAATGGTAAAGCCGATCGAAAGCCTTGGAAAAATCCAGGTAGGCCCATCAAGGCCTTCTCCAGCTTCAGCTGCCTTGGATTAACTACCGTGTGATAATAGTAAATTCGTCGCACATGACCGCTGTCTACGGAAACCGTGCTGCTCAGGCTTGATGATGTTCCAGTTTTCCTGATGTTATACCAGTGGTCTGAAACTATAGATTCCATGACCTTGGGGAGTATAGGAAGAAGGAATATTGGGTGGTAGTCTGAGGAATCAGTTCTGCTTCTACATTTGTAAATCAGAGTTAATATTCCAAGGTTACACGTAGCGTAAACTTGATCCTGGTCTAAGCAGCGCTGGAAAAACTGAAATATAGGTTCAGCCAGCTGACTTGCTTTTGCTTCTAGAGCCTCTGGAGAAATGTTGTCGACACCAGTCAAACGGTGTTTGCACAGATTTTTAAGCTTTTGCAATACAGCCACCGACGTAAAAGTGATGTGCAGAGAGGAGGATAAAGTTTATACATCGCTTGATGGTAAGGCCATTGAAATGTAGGTGCATATTGTAGCCGCAACGCGTTTGCTGCTTCCGCAGCCGTCCTTGTTGGGCCATCAGCCGTCCTGAGTGGAGCAAAATCCTTGCCTCAATTTTCTTAGGCTAATGAGGTGCTGGCACATCAAAATGAGTTGGAATATTGGTAGCTTGGGATACTTGCTCGGTTGTTGTGGGGTTTCCTGAGCTGAACAACTTGGCGGCAAACGTTTCGCCACCATTCGAGGTGGCATCTTCAGTGCGAGATTGATAGCACTTAAGGAGCAGTAGCTGGTAGAAAGCAAAACCCAATAATGGATCATTATTGGGCTTTGCTTTCTACCAGCTACTGCTACTTAACTGCTATCAATCCCGCACTGAAGATTCCACCTCGAATGGTGGCGAAACGTTTGCCACCAAGTTGCCTAGCTCGGAGAATTCCACAACAACTGAGCTGGTACATTAGTTTGTTGTTAGCACTAAATGCATTGCTATGTTGTGCTGTTAGGCAGCTTTGCTTCTCTTAGTGTGTGAATTGGTTACGTTAGGCTACGTAGTTGATCCAATTTCCCGGTGGCTGGGGCTTCTATTTTTACTCGCAATGCTGCGTTGAATACCGTCATGCAATTTCGAGTCCTGCACCTAACGAAAGAAACTGATAAACACATATTAAAATCATTTGTCTCCGAATTCGCTGCATTTAGCTGACTGGATTTGTTGATTAAATAGAGCCAGGCAACGTCTCGGTGGGTTCTTCATCAAGGAATGACCACGTTGTGGCGCTGAAGAGCTGGGCAAATCCATCGTAGCTTGTGATGGTTTGCACGGACTCATTTTACTTATTCTGATATTCTGCCTAACAGACGCAGTTGAAACTGATCACTACGTGTTTAGTGCGACAAAAAAGCAGTCTAATATAAACGCTTTAATCACATGCTCCTCTTGGGTAAGCCCAAGCTCCAACACAGATACCCGTTACCTCCTCTGGACTGAGTGGGCAAAGTAATATGACTGTAAAGAGGCTTAGAATTATTATCCAATCATGTACTTTCAAAGCACCAATGATAAGTATGTGAGTGTACTTTCGCTATAAAAGTCACCATAAAGCAGCTGCTACGTGGCCGTCTGTGTCGGGTATACAGTAAGTTGGACGATACTCCAAGACAATAAAGCAAGCGTCCCTGCCGACCAACTGCAAGCGGCACAAAAGAGATTCGCGTAACTGCGAGTCTGGTGTATTCACGGCATCATACGGCAAAACGCTTCGGTAATACAAGATAACTACTCCTGCATTTGTAATCCCGTCTTTCTGAAGCAGCGACCAGCTTGGTAGCGAAACTTCTGAGTCCGTCTTTCCCGTGTGCAACCACTTCTTGTTGATAACCATGACTTCATATGACCCAGATGCTAAGCAATCTATCAGTTTGGTCAGATTATTAAAAAGACCCTGAGCATCCGTATACAAGCAGACCATTTTCTCAGTCTCTAGAAGCCCACAGAAGGAGGAAGGGGTCCAGTGTGGGAGAATGCTGACCGATAGGAGATCGGCAGTTACTGCTTTTTGCTGAGATAATGATACATCGTTTGCAACTTGATTCGGCCAAAGTGGTCCTAACATTTGTTTACACTTACATCACAGTCAATTAAAACAGCATTCAATTTACGCCTCTATACATTCGTCGGTATGCTTGCTGCTTCAGATTCCTTAATGTGGGAGCTGTACAATCCTTCTGCAAGCTTCACCCGAAGTTCAGAATGTAGACTTTACCGAATTCTCCGCCGTCGATCTAAAACATCCGTTGTTTGTTGCTCTGACTGAATCACAGGTTTCATAATTCTTAGGCGGCATCCTCTATAATTTGGTGAGGGTGGTACCCGAGTGAGTGATAGCGCTACAATATTATCCAAAGAGAGTTTGCACGAATGAAAGCTTTCCAGCCTCTTAAACATCTTTAGAAGTAGATTCTGGCACACCATGTTTAAATATTGTGTTTAGGCGGTGCTGCATGTTGTGCCTCTCTTCGGTGTTGTTTTTTGATTGCAACTCACCCATAGTGACATAAGGATAGATACGTATCCCACAGGATCCGTTTTTATTTCGCTTGCGAAGAGCAAAACGTTTTCTACTTCGGTGGAGAAATCTAGTTTTACTCGAAAAAGTTTGTGTTCTCCATGATGTGTGGAGTTTGGATGACCGGTAATGCGTAATAAATTCATGGGCTTGGCTTTAACCCTCATCAACACGCAAAATGGGTCCCATTGGTATTGGTCATTTGATAACATATCCCGCAATGTGAAGGCGGTAGGTTTAGGGACATTTAAATATACAACAACACGGGCACTATTGTTGGATCCGTTTTTCGTTGATCTACAAGATACGGTACTCGTTTGTGTTAACCTGCTGACTAGTGTTGATTGTTTGCTGTTTGTCCCACTGTTTGCTTTAAGGTGGTTTATATCAAAATGGATCGCAACGGCAGCCACCCGGCAGACCTTTGCAGCAATCTCTGCATATGTAACTGTGGTTCCGGGGTGCTTTGTCTCGACAAAATATATTTGGGCTACAGGTACTGTGGGTTGGTGTTCGGCTGGTTTTTCCTTGTTAATGATATATGTCACGTCTAGGAGAATTTGATAAATCAGACGTTTTGATTGGTACCTGAATTTCGTTGCCGTGAGTAAAGTTTGAGTATAGTAAGTGCAGTCTGTTTTAGGTCGGCGATCTACCAAATTTGGTGAAGACAACGGAGATGGGGACGTTGATAATTACGGTTCAGGGGAAGCGGATTGTGCAGCATTCCGCTGCTTAGAGGCCGCTATGCTTGGGTGGTGCCTACTCGCTTCCATTAAAGTAATCTTATCATTTATCCTATGCTTGGCTTCCGCGTTTAACCATTCGCAATTCTAAGCTAGATAAGCAAGCACTTAACCAGTGGGATAGTGGATCACGCAGTACAGAACCAAAATGCAGCTTGGGAGCTATTATGCTCTCATACCTCTTATGGGGACACATGTATTTTTCGTACGATACCATTCAAAACAGTGCGAGCAAGCCAGACCGATTTTCAATAATCAATGACATTCTCTTAAGCCGTAAACGTCTTTTGCTTGGAGCCTTTCTGGTTTCTCATTTCTGCCATTCAACTTGCTGTTTTACGTGACCCAGTGGGTTGGTTGTCGTTCTGCACTTTTCCAGCTTTGAGAGCGAAGCAAATCGGTCAGGCGAGCGTGGTGGTTGCAAGGTCAAAGTGTACCTTGGGATATGACAACTGCATGTTTCCATCATGAATAATAAATGGCTAATTTATCGGAGTACGGCTTTAAATCCTTTGATGCAGATTATTAAAATGGAGCAATTTGGAACTATATGCGTACTTGTAACCAAGCTGGATCGGTAATGCAAGCATACATTGCCATTTGCGTCGCTTTTCATGCAAGCTTGCGCACAGGATTTTGTCTTGCATAGTGACAGTATTTTAAGTCGAAAACTTTGGCTCATTTAAATAGCAAATATTTTCATCTACACATCGAACTACTATTAATCTCAACGGATGCCAAAATGCCCTATTATAACGAAATATAACTTACCTTTCTGCAGACATCTTCATTAAGTGGGCCCGTAAAATACAACGCTGCATAATGGTGCAGAAAAAGTAAATGAGTTTTGCTTCTTAATTATTACTAGAATAGTAACTGTCATAATGCGTACAAAATCATGCTTATTCTTAAATTACTGTTCTTCAAATTCGAACGTCCTAATTGATAAACCTGTTGTTATGTATATACATTTCCAATTTACTCCATATGCTCATTTAGCGCGTAATTTTGTCGTCATATACCTTTACCATATTCTATATCTTTCATTGGATATCGGCATTTGGAATGATTGGCTGTGGCTGCGCTTGTGTTGCAAGTTGACATGGTGTCTACCTGTCTATTACCCACTACCTCATCCATACTGGATCCAAGAAACTGATGGACGTTACCGAGGGGGGCCGGGTTCAGGTTTTACGGTCCTTGTGATCGTGCTAAGCTCGAAGTGTGTTTGCATGCATTCAGTGTGTAGCGGACTGTGGTCCAGCCAAGGTCTTGTGTTCACATGATTCCCCAACTACAGAGAGCTTGCGTTTGCCTGTTAATAAGCGTGGGCCGGCTTCGTTGATGAAACCTGGTTCCCATCCACATGCCACCCGGACTTATTCCTTCGGGTTTATAATGGAAATGGGGTATGTGGACGAAGCTTGGTTAATAAAGCTCAAGCCATCCTTGGTCCCACTGTATGCGCAGGCGTCTTGTGGCTGGCGGCAGTGACAGCAAAACGGAAACCGGATGCCGCCAACCATATGTGCAAACAGGAGACCTTAGATTCTATGGATAATGCAGACATCAATCTCTGCGTTCTAACACGATATGCCACTGGTGACTTACTTTGTATTATAGAGACCACAAGTTAATTACTTAACTCAGTCAAAACTACGGTTTCCTTACTAACTGATATCTGATTATGTGCGCCTCATCTTTAGATCTAATGTAGTTTTCTGTGATGTTTCCAAAGACCTGACAAACAAAAGACATTAGTAACGCTCTGCGCTCTGTTTATATGTACCATATACAAGGCCGAGCAAAAATGTTTACCACCCGTTTAGAAACAATTAAATGCACTAGCACTGCGACATTGTAATTATATACACTTAAGGGTTTGACTTGGTGTTAAAATTCCCAGGGTTTTAGCAACATGCCGATATCCGCCTTGTGATTCAATGAATTTAATCTGGACTCGTGTTTAGTCGACCTGTGCGGTCTCCTCAAACTTCGACAGCTGATGTTAACATTGTACTGTAATAACCCTGATTGATTTTATTTACATATTTCCACCATAATCATAGGTTTGTAAAACTCACCGCAGTATTCATTTCGCAGACCTTAAGAAATGAAATGCAGCTTAATTACTGACTTTGACCCCTTAGAATTCCAGTAAACGTAGAAAGAAATTAGGTATTTGAACTAAGGCGCATTTTAAAAGTAGACTTCAAAGAAAACAGGTTAATCGGTTAGCTTAAACCAAAACGAAACCTGAGCGACAGGGCAAATACCTTAGTTAAATACGGGATGGTTTTATTCGGACAACATACAAGTTTAGTATTTAAGCCGCATGATATACAACAGTAGTTTCGTCTAATTGCTATCTACTAATCTAATATTATGCAAGCGCGCAAGCATGAAGTGTTTCATAAAAACACTGCTGATTTTTAATTTCTTGATATTTGACAATTAGTTTTGTACAGAGCGGAATGTTATCCATTTTTCGCCTCAGCAATTTGTTCCAGTTAAACATCTGCACGTCTAATATCAAACCTTGAAAGGTTAGACTAATATTCCTATAATTGGTTAAGCACACAAAAATTCATACTGCCACTTTAAGTTTGCATTCCAGGCAGTAAAAGCTCACCTTTTTGAAATACAGCAAACAAATATGCCACATCATAACTGATGCAGCCATCCAAGTTGAAGTTAAATAAGGACTCCGTGCGTAAGGCAATCTCTGCATTGCTCATTGAATCAAGTTGTATTCCGTCTAGTGAATTATTTAGATCCAAGTTCAAAATTATTGCATTTCGGTATGCAAGTTTAACTTGATATACACAGTTGTAAAATGGTCCAGTCCGAATAACAAATGTATACGTGCGTACAAACTGCAATTTATGCAAACGTTGGCATGATTACCCACTGTCATTGTGGAGCAGCTGGTTTCTCCATACCAGTGCTCGAACAAAAGAGGATATTAGCATCGCCCCTTAATTCAAATGCAGTAAGGCCTGCCCTGTTGTTAAATTTGGTGTAAATGTTATATTACAGAAATTGTGTTCTATCGTTAGCAACTTAATCAGCGTTAACAGTGATACAAAAAATATATAGAACAATACGTGGTTTGATTCTGCCAATGTTAACAGTTTATTTTAAACACAAAATTATGCCAAGCGGATAAGCGTTCCCTTGAAAGGTTAAAGAATTGCTTGGTCCTAAGTCACCGATTTTATTTTATACATTTAGGTAATAGTTAGCGAGCTTTGTACATAATCTTGTTCAGAGAAATATTTCTTGTTGTATTTTTCATACCAGTTTGTTTTCTTAATTCAAAGCTTTGTCATCATAAAGCCAACACAGTAACGCTATATTTCAAATAGTATGGTTCCATTTATACACATGAATTTTGTTTGACGCCTGAACAAAACGATTGCTATCCACATTCGCCAGTACGACCTATGACATGACACCTAAAAGATAGGAGGATCCATTCGTAAATATCCATATCATTTGATGCGGTTATCTGTTTTTACCCTGCGTCAACTTTTTGAGTTGCAAATGAAAGCCAGGCTTCGCACTGTTATTCCAATCAGAACATGTTAGAAACTATTAGTTATATAATATGCTTATGTACCTGTAATTCTTGATCCAAAATTTTTATTTCCGACCTTGAAATATATTTGGTGAATCCAAAACCTTGTTTCAAACTCTTCAAATTTTGACAAGCAAAGTAGTTTTCCAAATTGATATGCTTTGTAGATAACTCTCGTCAGGAATTTACATTTATGATGGGGATTAATCAAATGCGGGACCAAACTAGAGGTCGAGTGATGGTGGTTAGTTGGCAATTTAAAATGGGTCACTGAAGTCAATCTATAGTTATATCAAGGATGTCAAGAGGTGGAAGAAGCTAAGACACCGCGTCTTTCGTATACAAATAGACAAAAAGCGAAAGCAAGAACGCAGCGGCTGAAGAGCAACCTAATTTGCTATTATCCCTTACTTCAGCTGGTCGGTAAACGGGGTTAGTAAATAATTCTATAAATATGTATTTGTAAACAAGCGGTGATGGAAAGCAAATCCCTGGAAAATATTGAGGGTGTTCTCCCAATAAAGGACAACCAAGTAACGATAGATTCAATATATATATATATATAAACAGATGTGTAAACGCAGTTGACCAAACATAAGTTTGCTCCAAACCATGTGAAGATAAAACAGTTTTGCGTCCTGTTAATTATTGACTACATACATAAGATATTTAATGCAAGTACGCGTGACAAATCTTGGTAGAGTTCTTAAGCACAAGTATTAAATATCATTACCATCAACGTTTCTAGATACAAACTTTTTTGCCTAGACCGCTGATGATCAAATTGCAATCACAATAGCCAACACAAAACTACCCAGCAGTTATGTATTTGTTATGTCTTTTAAGTTAACGGTAAATCATCTGTGCTTTATTATATAAATTGAAAAATATACATAATTAGATTATATATAAAAGCTGCATGCATATACAGGACATAAAGTCTGACATGAAACGCACCCAGTTGCATACATCGTGTTGATCATGGTTGCCGACATCACTTATGATTATGGCTGTTTACGTAAGAAGTTAAAACTAAAATTAGCTCATATTAATAAAGCACAAGTTACCCATAAAAAGTTAAATTACTCATCAGTATGTGATAAATTACCTAGAACACTAATATAATGGAATATATTTTTTTATCCACAGCACTACCTTACGTTTTAATTATAGCTGTGCTGTAAACAATGCTTAGTTTAGAAACATTATATATCACTGAATAAATTTCCCTAACTGGGTACTTGCTCACCGTTTTCAGTCGAAATAAGCCAACGTCTACATTTGGTGAAACTATCATCAGGTTACAAGTCAATGCATTCCGGTTTTCAGAAAAAGTGGTAGAAACGAAAATTTAGTGGGTTAAAACTCTACTTCATAAATCACTTGTTTACTAGTCAAGTGACTGTTTTGATTTTATTAGTAAATTCGGACGCTTAGATATAAGTGAGATAAACCCAGGATGCGGTACTGATGAACGGCTGGCTAGCAGTATGTTAGGAAGTATAATGGGTTTGCAAAAGCGTGCTATATATGGTCAATTACAGTAGATTATAGCAGGATGAAATTAAGTAGCTCAAACAATGAAAAATCCAATGTGGTGACAAGCTACATTTAGATGCGCAGACTTCACTATGAAACATACGAGATAATAATTTCAATAACGCGTAACATCGTACAAAATATCATACACGCATCTATGATAGAGGCCGTTTGTTATGATAAGCTGCGATTTATATTTTGTGTGCTTACTCTTCTAGAAGGTTGCAAGGAAATCTGTAGTTAACACGTAGCAAAACATTTATTTCGGCTGCACTGAAACGACCGGACAAATTAAAATTTATTTGAGGTTGAAGTCTTTTGCCAGCTTAGGCACAACATGGCTGCACACCTGTTAAGAAATTTCCAAAATCATGCGCAGTTTATTGCATGTACCAAAAATCGCAGGGAAACTGGTTATAAGATGATTGAATATATGCACCTATTATAAAGCAAGGCAGGGGCGTTATAAATGGTTGCAATATTCAAATATCGATTTTGAAATTATGCCGCAGTGTTCAATTAAAATGTGCTTTATTTTATCTTTAAAAATCTATTAATAGCTATTGCCAAATAACATACCTAATATAAACGTCTGCCTGGTGTCAATTCATAAAAACCCTGTCACGTGTAAAAACGTTCCCTTAATTCTATTGACATAACGGATACACACAACATTACGAAAAAGAGAATTTTCCTGCATTTAATTAGGAGTTGTCAACTCGTTCAAGTGGAGTTTTTGTGCAAATGAATATCAAAATAATATATGACTTTGCTGTTTACTTAATCTTCGCCATCCAGAGCCTGTAGTTACGGACTCCACTGATACACATAGGTTCCCGTTGTGATTAATAATGTGTGCAATAGAACCTAAAGTTCTAAACAAATCCACCGATAGCAGTCTTGAAGTCGGAAGTATTTTCATTCTAAGTTGAAAGTAAGAGGTTCGGTGGTTTTCTTCCTCTGTCTGGCTTACAACGGCATAACATCCAATGAGTGGTTGACCATTCAATGTGTGGTGTGCTATACTTAGCAGCTGAAAATAAAACGTAACATTGTTTTACACGAGATGCCATTAAATCTACGGTATTTAAAATTGTGAGTTGCAACTAGCATACATCCATGAAACTACCTCGTTATACTATTATGTTCCATTGCTGTACAAAATATATTACACAGAAACGGTTATACTGATGTAAAATTAACGTGAGCATTGCTGCTCCGACAGACAAAGCATAGCATGTGCATCAAAATGATTGCGTTTCGATTCATGACGGAACTATTATTATAACATATGTTTTACCGTAAAGAGTAAGTATTTTGGAAACAATGTTTTGAGAATACTTAATTAAAAATGGTTGTTTAATTTAACTAAAACAAATGCAGGTATGTCATATACAACCTGTCAGGGGTAAAGCTCTACTTTTATGTAGCCGTTATAGCACAAAATAGCAAAGTACTTATACAACATTTTAAAAAATATATGGTAATCATCTTATTTTAAACCAGGCTACTTCTATATATTTATCATACTTGTTCTTACACAAGTTTTGACACAGGTTTTACGTCGCCTAAATAGCTAGTGAGATTACAAACGTTAGACTTACTAAGTGTTTTCTCTAAGAGATTGACTGTTATTTGGAATTCATTAGAATAGTAGAGAGCAGAAGGAGATCCTGCGTCAGCTCCCTCACTTCTCGTTCAAAGCAGGAATATCGCGAGTCGTTGCGAAGCATTGTTCCACAGGGGACCATTAAGATCGCAGCGGAAACAACATAATCCTTGCTTCAGCAGTAGATTTAAGTCCAGTGGTCATTTCAAACGTTTGTCACACTGCTGCTTACAACTGACTCAGATAGCTTGGTCTAGTTCTTCACCACATTGGCGGACAAGGTAACATCGGAATGGACTCGGAGCATCCTCGGCTTAAACCGTTTTCAGAATTGACGCCTTGTCGATTTATCACAACTTATTTGCAAGAACTCCTTCTATTTCATTTCATTTCTCCTACGCCAGATGCCTCTGGGACATAAGCGATCGCCTTGACGACGACAATAATCAATGAAACACGTGTTCATCATTCGAAGTCGTTCTGTGGAGGACAAATTCCGGATAGCTTGTGTCTATTTCGATCCTCGCATCTGGAACCACTCTATGCGGAAACGTTCGCGGTTTTGTATGCGAATAAACCGTAGGTGAACAAGATTCGAGAAAAAGACGCACAGGGGAAGTAGAAAGGAGTATAACAATCTCACATGCGAGGCGGGAAAAAGAGCACCTTATGCCACAGAACACGCTATTAGCTGCTGCTTCCCTCCTATACGTGTCCTGGATTATGCGCATTTCAGGAGACACAAGCACACTAAGTTACTTCGAGCAAGCAGTGATTTTGAACAAGAAATCACCATGATGATAATCACAACAGTGGCATAGATCAACGATAGCAATGATAGAGCATTTATCATAATTGATATGTTATTGCAACTCTAGTGAACAGCTGCGCAGCCGACTTAGCGTCGCTGGCAGTCAGTCATCCTCGTCGAATTTGAACATCTCTAGCTATAGCTTTAAGTCCTTAGTATACAGCAAACAATCCCCCAGGGGCTCTGTTGTGTAGTCGTCTATGGATACTCCAAACAATGTGGGACCGAATATAAAGCTATGCGGAACTCCAGTAATCATCCGGAGGGGCTTAATGTAAGTCTTATCTATATTTACAGGCGTATTACGGCAATTCCAAAAATTGACGATCCAAACGAAAATATACCAATGGACAGCATTTCCTAGACGTTTAAGTAAAAGCTGTTCGTCGGGACTTTATCAAAGGCTTTTCTGTAGCCGACAAAGACGACGTCCAGGCAATTGCCGACACCCAAATATTTGGCCTCTTTTTCTCCGGAAACAAGCCGGTTGGGAACACACGAGCATGCACTCCGGAAGCCACGCTGCGCGGGTGATACGGCATTCATGTTTTATAGTTAATGATACAAAGCTGTCCTGAGTCTTCTCTCCACGATTTAAAAAATACCTACGTCAAACCAATCGCGTCATATTTTCCAGGATCCGATGATTCCGACCTTTGTATACATGCTTAACGATACCAAATTTCCAAGCAAGTAGGAAACGTCCTGTATCAAGGGATTGCTGAAAAACTTGGCAAAGTGGTTCAGCGAAATACCCACCTACCCCTTTGGCTATACAGAGACCGAAGCGCATCAGGAACCGGTGAAATATTC
>CALYDF020000559.1:0-38172 GCA_944474145.2 Dicrocoelium dendriticum | reverse complement strand
TTTGATATGGATAGTATTCTTGGTAGATTTTATAGAGTGATTGAGTTCTAGCTTTGGAATTACTGTGGTGAGTCGCAGCAACTCATAAACTTTATCGATGTTCCGTGTGTTTCTAAGTGCCTGACAGATACTTTAACAAAATTTTAGGGACCAAGACCTAATGTATAATAAGTGAACCATTGTAGAAATCTGATATCCGTGTTGATTCACTTGTTAGCTAATTTAACTCGCAATCACTCATTGAGAGTTGATCGATATCGTTGTGAAGGAGAGTTGCGAGGCGGCACGTTCTGTGTTTCTTGCAGATGCCAGCGTCAGGGTGCTTGTGTGTTCCGGGATGCCATGCATTGAGAAGCTACAGTGATCTGGGTAAAGGGTACTTATTTGTACCGAGGTTTGAGTGAAACCAACCTCGATCACTCTTTTCGTGCCAGTAGCCCATTTTCATCATGTCGGCGACGAGAGTCATATTGAGGATATGGAGTTAGAAATGTTCTAAACATTTTAGGTAATTTCTCCAATTGTGACGAACAGGTGGATGAAGGACAATTTGCTAACGGAACATGATGAGATTTAGTAGCAACATGAAGCGGGGCGCTGTCAATATCAATCACATTATCCGCATCGTGCATGTCGGGGTCGTGATCAACAGTTGTGGTACCAAATCCCTATCATCGAGTCGGACGAACCATACAGTGTCATTAACGCCACGGTTGTCGTTCCGGAGGCAACTTAAAGCTTTTTGTTTTTTGTAATTACCTGCTTGCAAGATAAGCCTTGGTTTGCGCCTGAGATTATGTACAGGCCAGTAGAATTTGAACTGTGTGGCTGGTGTTACACATTAAAAGAGAACGGTTTTGTGTTGATGAGCTTTACCCGGTTTCACAAGCATTTGGACTACGGTTACTTGAGCACACTGCAAAAACCTGTTATACAAATCTGTTTTGGCTAATTCAGCGCTGTCAACGCTGAAAACGACCTGGAAGATCCGCCAAAACACCACCATCCTCAGTCGCTTCTCTGTGCTATTGTCCAATGTCACGTTACAAACCCTTAACAGTAAGCTCTTCACTCTGTCAAATGTCAGGCGATTTGGAATTTTGAAGATTAGCAACTTGGAGGCACGGTGATTGCAGTCACTTACTCTTTTGAAAATAGCCACTTACTTCCTCTAACAGTTTTCAACACATTGCAACTCATTGCAACTATCTGACAGCTGAGCGAATGGCATAATCTATGCCAAACATATAGCAATGTGAATCAGTTTGTCCTTTAGGGTATTCATTTGGTTTTCAAGAGAATTAGTTTTTAGAAGGGGTTCAGTTAACTGGTCAGGAAAAATATTTTTGCCCCCTGTGATTAAAGCTGATTGCACAACTAGTGCAGACACGTTGGGAGTTCTAGTCGTTTTCGCAATACTACAAACACATTCTTCACGTCTCACTTGCAGGAGGAATAAAAATAACTCTGCTGTGTTAAAGAATACCCAAAATTGATTATCATTGACATCCTGCTGATGTAGAGGAAATAGTAGAGAGACACTGGGTCCAAATGCGGAAAAAAGAAATGATGGTGAGGAATTGTTGATTGATATTATACAGCTAAGCTAGGCTAATTTGGATCGAGATGGAGTCCAAGTGGCCTCATGAACAATGTAAATGCATTATTACTCCGTGCATTGGTATTGTATCAATAACACATTCCAGCACGGTTGTGATTTATATCCGCTCGTTAATGGAGTTTAAATGATCAATTCCCCTTCCTATCCTGTGTACGAATTACGAAGGTGCCGTCAACGTAACCAACCACTCGATGAGTTACTGGTGTTTACCAACGCCACTGTTGTTTCATTTCATATACAAGTTCGTCAACGCATGGGATATCGGCAAACCAGTATTGAGGCATTTTACGTGTACTGAAAAACGGCGTGCGACAGGTTAATTCACACTGTCATACAACTCATTATTTGGTCAACTTGAATTTCCTGTCTATCACAGAGAATGATTCCTTCGTTTAGACCATATCTTGTTATTCCTAGCACTTCTATTTGGGTACACTGGTGAAAAAGGTGCTACGTCAAAGTTTACCATCAACCCATCTTTCTCAAAGGTGAGATATTAAAAGATCTTCACAAATGTATTCATTAGCCGTTAGAGGTTGCATTAGACCTGCAATATATCTGGCAATTTCATGGGTTTAGGAGCCTACACTTGGCATATGATCCGTACGGGAACAGCGAATTAGTTGAATATATACAAGGCAATAAACTGTGGAGGCAGAGTAAAGTTGGGGCATAGGCTTTACCACGTGGGTACTCTTAAATATCCTCCCACGCATAAAGAGTCTATTTATCGACGGTGCGAGGCACAGTCCGAATGATTGTTCGGATCATATTGTACAACTGAATCGTATGGAAGGTACAGTATTTATTCGAGTTCCATTTCCAGAGCAATAACTAAACTATTTTGCCTGGCTGATCGCTCGGTTGCATCTTTCAGATAGATGGCTTGCTTGAAGATAATAATAATAATTGCAGATAAATCTAAATGATCCAATAAAATAATATGGCTAACCGTGGATTCCTCTCCGGGGAACTTGCTTTCATGCAGCTTAGTTCGTCGACTGGTTTCAATCACACTCCCATGTTTGTTCTGACCGTGTGCTGAAATGGGTTTAAGGCAGATTTACCAACAGCACTTCTACTCATATTTAGGGCTTTTTGACTTATATATATAATTATATATGTATAGTAATATATAAGGACCATTAGCAAAATAGCCCGTACAAGCAATCGGTTACCTGAGTCAAGCAATTTATTACTCAAGTCGATGGCATCTTGCCTCACATGGATTCCTCTACTAGGTTAGAAGCTGAAATCCGTCATCTCAGGATTTCAAAGCATTCTTGGTAAGAATGGAGTAAGGAAGAATATAGAATGATATATTAGTAGTATAGCATATTAACGTATAGTAGTATTAAATATAGTACAGAGGTAGAATGTTTATTATAATATTGATGATAAATAAGAAAATGTTGTACTTAAATAACGTCAAGAAATTTCGACGGGGTTCTCGATCAAATTGTTTGGTGGGATCGCCGTAATAGGTGGCTGCTCGAATAAACCATACGGGATAAAATTATGAAAGGAATCTTCAGGTTTATCCAACACTTCGCTGTGCTCACAAAATACAGTAGTTGGTATCGCGGAGCACTGAGAGTTGCCAACCGCTCCTAAGCGGTTGCTCTTGGGAAAGTAGAAGAAATATTTATTACTGCAAGACGAATGTATATCTCGACGATTTGAGATACGAATGAGGTTGATCTGGTAAAATTTTTATAATTATAGGATTGAAATCATTTTGTGTTCAAGTTGTCACAAGAAAAGTGGTTCCGATTGATGCTTCACTGGCAGTCTTGGTGTGTATTAATTGATATTGACGCATGTCATAAAGCACTCCGTAGGGCTGTGCAAATACCTCCGGGCAGCAAACGTAATTGATAAGAAACAAGAAAAGCGGTTGGTCTATTAATAACTAAATGTTGATGATCATAAACTAGAAAAATGCGTCCAAATGTATTAGCTATATCTGTACGTTGTGTTTCGCAGGGTTAAATGTGATACTTCTCGGTATCGTTATGCCGCAGACCAGAATGGTTTCTTGATGCCAAATTTTACGGAGTGTCAAAATGTTGAATACGGCGAGATGGGATGGTGGCGATTGATACTATATCTTAGCTATCTGCTAAACCGTTTTCATTTGCCATCTCCTCCGTGACATTTTGTCTCAGCAAACTCTGAGGCCTTTTCAACAGTTAACAAGGTGCGTATCTCCATACCAAAGATTGCCGATGATTTTTATTCTCGCAGTTT
Source organism: Dicrocoelium dendriticum (assembly GCA_944474145.2). Lineage (NCBI taxonomy): Eukaryota > Metazoa > Platyhelminthes > Trematoda > Plagiorchiida > Dicrocoeliidae > Dicrocoelium > Dicrocoelium dendriticum. Next base: position 34,301 of record CALYDF020000559.1, on the reverse strand, counting down.
ATACGGCATCCTGTTCCATATCTTTTCGTAATTGGTCATGTAAACGTACCTACCTTCCTTGCGTTCAAGGCCTGTCTATATTTAGCAAGTTGCGGCTGTCTCTGTTACTATAGTTGAATCCATCTCTGAATTTCAAATCCAGTCTTGGCGTATGGAGTTGCTTGTGTATGATATTGAATACGAAACACAAATATAGTTTCACCCGTCTGAGCAATACCGGGTCAATTTTAACGGTCTTGCAGGCTGTGCGTATGAGATTCGAGAGGACATTCGCAGCAGAAATTTAATGAACGCTCGCTGTAAATTCTCTAATTTCTGGCGATCATCTTTACTTGTTGTATTGTAGATCAATGCAAAAAATCTAAAGGCGGTCGGGTTTTTGTATCGTACAGAGTGGCTATGGAATCGTCCATGTTAAATGTTTTGAATGATAGTCCAGTCATTCGACGCGCTTTAGCGACTACATTCGCCGTGTGCCCCATAAATTCTACTGAGCTAGAATAGTGAAGACCTAAGTCCTTTACTGCACGGTTGCACTTAATTCGTTTTCCACACCAAAGCGCGGTGACTGGTGGATTTTACAACATTACAGCAGGGTAGTGCACTTCTCGCTTGAGAATGACAACCGACTTGGCGCACCATAACTCAAGGGCTTTCAAAGCAGACATATTGGCTTTTGGGGTGCCACAGCTACCAATTCAACGAAAGTGTGAACACTTGCACGTATGTTCAAGTCGCTATGTTGACTATTGCAGAGTGGGGCCTGGAGATGGATTAGAGAATTTGTCGACACATTTGCTTACTTACTTATCTTTACTGTGATTAGCTTCTTCGACAGGATGAGTAGGTTTTATGAATGTCGCGAATTTCAGCTGCCCAATCGCGGCGGTCTGTGGAAAGCTGAAAGCAGATAGTGATCCAATGATTCCTTCAGCGACGAGCACTATGCACAACATGAATTCCCAGAAGATCGACATCCGATTTCACCGCAGTGAGCCACATTTTCCATTATCCACCACGGCGAGGACACCAAAACTGGGAAGGGGAGAGTGAATGCACGGTACAATGAAGTCAGTGTCTGGGCTGCGGTGGAGATTACCGATCCACTGTCGTCTGTTGGATGAAGGTTGCGGGTTTCAGGATAAGGTAACGGCGTTTACGAATTTCATCACTCATGGTACGTTCATGCCCCTGCGATTTCAATATAAGCCTTGGACACTAATTGTCGAAGACAACCAGCTTCCGGGTGTCTTTGGATCGTAACTGTCATGTCTCACAGAAATAAAGTAAAGTGGTATAGATGTTTGCTGATTATACGCGGATCTTCGTATTTAGACCAACTTCGTCCTACTACACAATGTGTCTCTCAGTTGTAAGTAGACTGTTCCAGTCCCGTTAATGCGATTCCGAATTTCGATTGTAGCCTGACCATGGGGAACTATGTTGGATCTAAGATACTTATATTTAGAAATAGGTTTGATGATTTTGTCCATGTAAGGAGAGTGACAGGGCGGACTGGATGGCTAACGATGAGATGTATTTCGTATTGCTGACGTTAACTTTGAGGCTAATCATAGAGGCTGAATTCCCGACCCAATTTTCAGGGACCTTAATAACCTAACAGTTTCCCAAGGACATCGATACCCTCAGCAAAATCTAGAGCTGACAACTAGAATTCAGAGCTACCTTGAACCCCTCGATAGCCCTCAACCGGCTGCGAAGTTTAACAGCATTTTATACAGTGGGCGATCCTACCGGGCTCCAGTATTGAAGTGGAATCTGTCTGTTTCTTCTTCATAGACGCGAATCCAGGCCTACATGCAACGCTAGTATGATCTCATCAAGATAACGAGTGTAACTGGCACACCATCAGCATGTTGGTATTGGCAGTGCTTCGCGGTCAACTGAGTCAAAGGCAGCTTGGAAATCAACGAAGCACACAAACGTGGGTTGCTGGGATTTTATGTGTGTTCCAGTACTCGGCGCAAAGATTTGGTCAGTGCCGTTTCGGCCTGGACGAAAGCTATGTTGGTTGTAACGAGTTTTCATTGGCAAAGCGGGAAAGCAAGATCAATTCGAAGTTTTGGCAGCCACATCGATTAGGCTAATGGGGAGATAATCAAAGAAAACTGTTCTGTGACCTATTTTTGAGTCGTAGCAATAGTAATGAGGCGCTCTACGCAAAAGGACTGATATCGATCTCCCATATCGAGTAGTTGAGCCTGTGCAAATGATCAAGGACGGCTAAACAGTTGAATACGTTTAGATTTCCGACGGAATCTCTTCAGATGCTGAAGCGTTTTCGGCTTCCGATGAGTAAAGATGTTTGCAATTTCTGTGGGAAATGGCGGTGAGAAATCCCCCAGCATATCTTGGCTTGCTTAGTGCTAAACTGTGTGTCATAATGTGTAGTGGGTGGTTTAGGTGGTTGCTAAAATACTCTACCCATCTAAAAATGTTTTCTTCAGTATCGGTGATGATTTGGTCTTTCGTATTGCGCAATATCGGCTGTGGTGAATGAAGCTTGCCGTAAGATAAACTGACGAGATTAAATAAATAACCCAATTAGACTGAAGTAGATGCAGGTTCCATGTTTCCTGATATATGAGACCAACATTGGTTGCAATCCTTCCTTGCTGAGCTGGTTGTCTCACATCTCAAGCACAGATTGTCTGGGGAGTATCACGTTAGAAGGTGCTCTTGGGAAGCTGTGAGCGAACATTGGGTACGCACAACCGGTGAAGTTCAGCGAAGATGAGCATGCGATCTCCATTATCACAGCCTTCTCCAACCGTGTATTTCCCGAGGTTGTGACGGATTCGATAGTTACTAGGACCGGTTCCTGCAATCTAGTCCCCGGAAATAATGAGGATGTCGCGTTTTGTAGCATGGTTCACCAATGTCTATACATTATCGTAATTTTTATATTTCCGCTATCCGCGAAGGGTAATGTTAGCGCATTGACAGACGTTATGGCCAGATCCATCTGGTGACCTTTAAAGCATTCAACCGTTATTTTATCTCATACTGGTTTTCTTGAAAGGAGAGCGTAGTGTGCCTAGCAAAAGAGAGCCATGGCGACCCCTGATTGCCAGAATTCTCTTCCGGCCCACTGTGGTAAATTAAATTTGAAGAGTTTACGCCAAGCACTTTGCTTTGTCAAGAGCCATAGCCGGGTATTCGCGATTCTGATAGGCGTGCTATGTCGACCTTATAGTCATGTTGTGTGCGCACCGTCAATGCTTGGCTGCTGACATCCAACTGTTGTCTGACATTCCGGCGTCCAATCAATATCGGTTTCTGTGGATGGAGAGACGCAGCTATCTTGCATATCACTGTGGCCACTGGGTTAGCGTAATGCTTTTCGCCTACCGGGAATGCCATCCCATAAGAATCGCGGGTAACGGATATGTCATGAAGTTTCGTGGGGACTATGGGTACGTACGAAGAACCCAACTTCATCCGGGTTTGTTTGAGTGTGCATATCTAGCCTTTACACAGCCAAGTGCTACCAGCAAGGTAGTAGGGCTCTTGAAAATGGCCTCAACAACTGGCCGTTGCAACAACGGTTGATCTCATCTGCCCAGTTTTCAGGAATGACGTTGCTCTCGAGTAGGAAGACACCGGGAGCAATATCCCTAACTAACCTTAATTGGTTTAGCACGTCTGCTTAACGGTTGATCGGGGTGTGGCCGTTGCCGCATGCAAGCAGTTTGTTGGAAACATTTCTAGAGCAATTCCGCCTAAATTGCAGCGTTAGGATTACTCCGACAATTTTATCTCCACCCTGTGGAGCTGTTAACTCCGAGTGGAATGAGTGTAAACTCAATGATGAGCAGTAAGATAGCGATGGATTGTACGCCAAATAGTTGCAAATAAAGATGTAACCCGCTCGCACGCCATCCTGCATCAATTACATTGTAACGTTTTATCACACCTGGCTTAATCTTGCGTAGTACACTCGTCACAATTTTATCAAAACATATTCTCTACCTACATATATATTTGCATACATGGTTTCCTGTTATGGATAACTATTTGGTGGTTTAACTTCAACTCCCTAGCTACATGACATCAACACTAAGGTATTGTAATAATTTTGAGTGACTTCCTACGCACACAGCAAATGACAAGCCATCGTGAAGAATATGGATGCACGCGACTGACGATTCCCATTAGAGCCATGCAAACTTCTAGCGTATTACTTGATTTGTTGTGGATGAGTCAAGCTATGACGATCATTCAAGGAATCGAAAATATACGCGGAAAGGAGTTAGTCCCACGCGGTGAGAGAGCGTTAAAAATTCTGCCCGCTGCAGATGCGGAGAATATTCATATACCGTTATAATTCCTTATCAAATTCTATCATATTTTTGTTATGAAATACATCGTGAGTAAATGGTTAATTGACGATCCGCCTCAGGTCACTTCCTCCAATGTCGATGCTTCCCCGCCGAACATCGTGCTACGAAAGTTTCTTAAACATGGAACGAGTTGATTGGGGTCATTTTAAAGTGCAAGTTCTTGGGATGGATTGCGACGCGCATGCTCAGTGTTGACGGCGATTCCTATTATAATGAACCTTTGTCTCGCGATCAAGGGGACCGTAGTAGATGCAAATAGAAATTGCGTGTTGCCCACCCAAAAACGCCCCACTAATATGACGCGCTTCGATGTTATAACATCTCATCAGATAGTTAGCATGCAGCGAACCCGGGACGATTGGGATATTGGTTGTGATCGCTATCCCTAAGCCACCGGGTGACGACGTGCAACGCTTGGCACAGCGGTTCAATGAACGATATTCAGAATATGTTTGAAGTACATGTTCGGTGCCTGCTAACTCTATCAGATGAGGTGTAACATCTTCGCAACGCGTCATAGCAGTGCGGTGTTTTCGGGCGGGCAACACCCAATTTCTATTTGGAACATGGATATTTAAGCTCGCACATCTTAATTCACATATATTTAAGTATGAAGTAGGCTGTGTTGACTTCGTGGACCATCATAAACATTTAGGAATGATGCATCTTTAACTTCTACCAGGGTTGCACGTTGCTTCTTGTTAGGATATCATTGTACAAAACCAATAGTCTGTGCTGTCGTTTTGGAACTAGCCCTTGATGCGTGACTTATCGCTGTGGATAGGTACAAAGCCAGCGACAGGTGTAGAATAAACAGTGAACAATGATTGTATACGGGTTAAGTAACACTGCTTTACAATCACCGTGGGGTAGTATGGTGGGTTATCGAAAAACGTCAATGAAAAAGACACTTAATAGTTCTACTGTCAAAAGAATTACCTATAAAGACTTAATTATGTATTGCAGTATCCCTGCATTCCGAGCGCTTTCATAACTTCTCCAAGCAAAAATTATTAAATCCAAGGTATTTCCCGAGGGTATTCTTTACAGTAGTGTGAAGTATTAAAATGCAAGTAGCGGTGTGCGTCATCCAACCAATTTTTAACTACAGTTAGCGTTGGAGCAGAAACAACAAATTCGGGAAGATCATTCCTTGGTTGATGCACACGAATGGAAAAGAAATAACTGCGGCACGCCAGATGGCTGTATTCTTCTGTTACTTAAAGTTGTGTCCTCTACGTTTGGTGTTAATGCTGAGTTGCGGTTAAGAGCTGTACACAAGATTTTGATATTGTAAAATCAAGTACGCCATAATCAAGTCGCCTGGCATTCGGCGAAGCTGCACCGAAGATTTGGCCTTAGCGGTCGTAGCGCATAATGATGAGCACCATCAAACTTTTCTGGTGGTGTTATGCCGCATAACGAGTGAAGTCGAAACTGATGACTGCGTGAGCACTAGGACACTAATGGGATGCTACAATCAATACATCAAACATGCGTTCCATGTTGATGAGCCCAAGACCTGACAAAGGTGGTCTGCCTCCTGTTCTGAAACGAGTAAGCTTAACGACTTGATTGTATATTGTAAATACAGTTCATGAGCTTTCTTAGACCTACTTGTAATGATGCTCCAAATTCAGCAGGGGGTTATAAACAGTGTACGTTGAAAGCATCCATGATGAGGAGGTGACCATGCTTTTGCTTTGGACTGCATCTTTAACCTATCACAAGGTGCTAGTTCATCTCCAGTGTCAATTTTTGGGAATGGGCTGCACCATTGTGATTGCAGGCATTACCAAATAGAAACTGCGAATTATAAGCTTGAATCCTCAACGGCCTCCAACAGTAGGTCGCTTCGGTAATATACAATAAACGTTTCACATTTCTGCAGCCTATCGCTTCATACGAGTGTCGCTCGGCAACGAGAATTCAGTGTCGTCGATTCCATTGTGCAACCATGTCTACTTGACACCAATGTGATTGTATGGCTGCGAAATTTGGCGAGTTTGCAGTTCGGGCAGCATAGTAAAATGCCATGAGGCTTTTTATAAAGGCAATAGAGTTTTCCCGTCTCTTGAATATCCAAAGTTGATGAAGGATTCAAGTGTGTTAGGTTATCCGCCGGTGCGAATTCGTATGGTATTTATTTTCGATGGAATGATGATGTCAAGTGGTTTTGCAACTTGATCTCCCCAAGGGATATTCAACTCCTCGTCTGGACATACGGCAGAGTTGTGTGACCGAGCTGTAATGTGATGCTACTGCGTAATCTCTGACAGGTTTTCTCTGGAGTTAGGCTCATGTCTGGTCTTTCAAGGCTTCTGCAGCTTTTAATGAAACATCAGATATGAGGATTTTCCATGTCCCTAGCTACCATCTAACACTTCCGTTGCTGTCTGCTCTGACTGATCCAGGTGTTTTAGAATACTTGGTCAACAAACTATAAAAGCTGGTTTGAGTGGTAGCCAAATGAGCAATCATGCCAAAATGGTGTCCAAGGAAATTGCTTCCCGAATATACTCATTGGCGGGACGAACCACCTACTCGTGTTGCTACTTGGGTGGTTCCGGTTCCAGCCGTTCCAACAAATAGTTCATCCTAATTGTTACACCCTGTTAAGCGTTCTCACTATGAAATGCCACAAATTTCTGCTCGACGACATTGCGACCTGGCTACTGTGGATTGCCACCAACTAAAATCAATGCCATTTCATAATCGGACATTCATAGCAAATACACAAACCTCAAAAATTCCTATAGACATTGAGGACAAGATAAAAAGCAGTAAAACAATGGCGACAAATTTGCGAATACAAACACCACACTTACCCATCGACACGTCTGCAGTCTTTTATGGATCCACGTAGTTGATAACCCTACCATACTAGTGCAAATTACTTGATCAATTGTTTCATTATTATGATCACGGCTTTAAAGAGGTGTCTCGTGTGGTCAAGAATCAACGGGTTATAACCCTTTTATGATTCAAGAATGCCTTGGTCACGACTATCCTGGGAAGCAGGTTTTATACGCCGGAAATTAACAGTTGCATCGACAATCAATTTTGTTGTGTTCTGCCATGATGTTTCTTTTCAATTGTCGCGTGCTCAAAGTGACGGTAATAAAAATTCGTATTTTACAATTAGCTTGTTGTAAGGGACCTGCTGCGAATAAAACCTTTTCTACAACGATGGCTGATTCCAGTGTTATTGTAACACCTCTGGGTTTTGCCTTATTGTGTACAGTTCGGTTAACTAGTAACTCTCACCAGGATTGTAGGATCGGCTTAGACTTTCTTCAAAATGCACTATAAATTCCACCAGACTTAACCGTAGGACAATTTACCTCATAATGTGATGGCGGTAGGTTGAGGGATGTTTGTTTAAACTAAATTCAATACGTTAGACTTGGAGCCATATATGTTGAACTGCTATGTATGGAAATCGTTAGACCTGGCTTTGTGCCGAGTGTTGATGAATTACTGGTTAGCGCTCCATTGGTGTTAATGTTGTTTGTTTTGGATGAGTTCCTAACTGTAGCACCTTTTGAGCTTTTGCAACGGTCGCCCAAAATGTGAGTGGAATCTTGTGGGGTTAGAACTGGACTAAATACCTTTGGTTTGCAGGTGCGAATGACACTGGTTCGGCTGTCTCATCCTTGTCAACGGTACATGCTCTCAAGACTGGCTGAAGTTGTGTAATCATAAGTTTCGGGTGCTCGATGTTCATGGTTTGAGTATTATTTAGCTATCAGAGCTACGATCTGTTTATGCCAGGCGTTCTTCCAACGTTGAAAAAAATAACGGCCATGAGGACCTTGAATTCGTATTTCTAGCGATGCAAATATTTCAACATTTATTGCTTATGAAGTCACTGTTTTGTCTTGGTGCATACTCGCTTCCAGTTATGTACTATTAGCTTCCTTCTTTATTAAACTTCTGTTGCTTACCGCCAACACTTTTTGACAATAGGGGATGATTTTGCCAGTTGAATGTTATAACAAACAGTACATAACCAGAGATCATCTTAGCAGCTGCTTCGATCTCTCACGTGATATTTGGAAAACTTTGCACATATTGTATGGTACCACTTGAAATCAAGTGAGCAGAAAAACCAACTTCGACTACCCAGTTTCATTATGCGCATCGGCATTTATTCTTCGACTGGAGCGCTTTTAGATCCGCATCTACTTGCTTTCTGATACTCGGCATAGTGTTACTACCTTACACAGTTAGTCATTTGACGTTGCGCACTTTTTCGACTGAGCGGTTGCGCAACCTACTCTAAATGGATGGATGCCGCCACCGCTTCTACTTCATACACTGCCCTGTGGAGTGAGAGCGAATGCGATAAAGCTTACCTGTCCGAACTAAGACGGACGCGCGAGTTGCCGGTTTCAGTTTACAGCCGGTCCAAATACCCAAGGGTCATGTGACTTGCGGCTCAATTTGAAAACCTGTTAAATGGCAGGAGCGCAGCTCTCAATGACGACTCGTCACAAACCCGGGTAAATCGATCATCATCAAACGACAAACGTGGTCAGATGAGGCTGTCAACTGCTTGACAAATCTCCAAAACCGGTAAGACGAATTCGTGATCAGGAAATTTAGGAACCATTTACGTCTGGCGATTCATTGGATAGAACTTGTAATTCTGAGTCAGATGACTGGACCTTGGGCAATTTGCGATGAAATGCGGAGGGCAAATTACACAACAACATCGGTCAGACGGCAATTGAAAACAGTTGCGGTGTTTACAAAAAGCTATAGAGCACCTTCCTTCCACGTTTTATCGGCGAAACAAATACCACACAAACCGGAATTGTATGGTATATGATAATCCACCGTCCGTTAAGCTTGCAATTTGAGAGCGCACAATGCGCTGGTTTTTCGTGCCTAGAGACATGTGATACAGTCTATCTCGTCACCTATGTTACTAATTTTTTAGTGGAACCGGGATGCTCAGTAAACAAGCCAACATCTCATTACGTAATCCTAGCCATCATTACGCCGACAAATTATAGAACTAGGTTTATGAACGGTTGACGGTACACTTTTCATAGGCTTACAAATCGTGAACATGAAACAGGTTGTCAACTTGTCGCGTGCCGATCCAAGGAGGAATAATGCATTTAAACATATTTTCCATAATCGAGTTGGGGATTAGGACGCAAAATATTCGCCTCATGTCATTACTCTCTCGCTTGTTCTATTTATATTTTTGCAGTGAGTCAAGATTTTTGCCCGACTATTCAGTGAAGAGTTTTCCTCTATCCAAACCCAAGTCAGCTAAAATATGGACTACGTAAATTTAACTAAAATTGGGTGTATTTAGTTATGACACATTAATAGGCAATGAAATAAGCCAAAATGTAACAGTATTCCATTGCCACTCGAGCACTTTAAATAATATAGATACTGAACTATTACCAACAGATAAATCTGGTCTTCTCAACGATTCCACTTGTAAATGCGCTTTTTATTTCCCCGGTTCGTTTCGTCATACCAAATAGCATGGAAATAGTTTTAAATTACGCAATTGGAAGAGTACTTAGGTTGCACCTATAATTATGTGAGGAGAAATGTTTCCTGTCCAAATGTATGCTCGTGCTTTATTGTCCACTTTCACGTCGTTCACTGTGTTAGTAAACCAGACGCAAGATGTTGGGCACATGATAATCTGAAGATAGCATAATCGAGATTTGTGGATATAATAGAAACACAGGAATTTTCTCTAAATCATGACACTTCTTCTTTATCGGAATGATTTCGCCACCTATTTAAAGACATGCTATACGTACGCGATGAAATCCAAAGTAAGAATATTGCTTTCCCACTAACCTGAGCTTATTATATGAGGTGATAATTAGCCATATTTGTTTCATAAGGCGCAATAATTCACCTTATAAAATAACCAGGAGGGAATATTAAACTATGATTATTAATAACTTGCTTTCCATAACATCCCTATCTTTATTATTCGCTAAGATTCGTTCACCAGCAGCGCTTTCTTATAGAGCTGATCGGATGGTGGGAGGTGAGAGAACGCTTGGTTTAATTTGGATCTATTAAACTGCCCACAGTGTGTTTCAGATAAGTGGTTATCGGACGAGGTGAGTACAGACAGCCGCATGGTTTATTCGGGGCTCATTTGTGGTCAGCTAACTTCGCGCTGAGTGCTGAAACTCTTGGCTAGCCGAAGGTATTTGAGCGATAGATGGTTATCTGCGTGTCGCGCTGGGTACACAGCGAAGTCGGGCGGAGCCAAGATAAGGCGCGCAACCAAATCTGTGGCGTGATTGTGCGCAGGTTTTGGCACCTCAGAGGAGGGCAAGTTTAGGTATTGCAAGATATGTCAATGTCGTTGAGCCAGTGCCACAGGTAATGGAGCACGAGCAGACAATGCAGTCGGATCAAGTAACGTGCCTGTTTCTCAGAGCCCGCTGATTATTCGGCTATTAGGAGAATGCGGTTTAAAAGCCACATCAACTTCACGAAGCTAAATGCAAGGAAAGCAAAATTGCGCAACGTCTCCGCGCCGTACGTGCTTAAACTAGTAAAGAAGGATAGCACGACTAGGAAACAGCTGGTGAACCAGTATTACCGTCGCTTCAGTTGGATGTTCACCCGTTCATCCGCACTCGTATCCGAGTAAAATTCACATGTGCTTTGGACCACTGTATCCGCTACGTATCAAGCGATCCACTTTGGGGTCGAGTCTGCGGTCACACCAAGAGGAAAAGTAACAAGTGTGTCTGTGCGCGCATGCAGTCAGATGGACGCTTGCGGTCATGTCGATTGAACGGTTTGATTTCAGAGAGAACTCCTTGACTTTCCTTCAGGCAGGCATTAGTGATACACGAAGTGTGCCTAACGTTTTCCTCAAGAGCACACTTTGGAACGATTGTCATCTTGTTTAAAACTACCTGTAGGCTTGTGGGTTCGCAGTACTATTAGCTTCATAGATCGGTGGCAATCGTAATCTGTGTACAAGTACACCTCTATAGTGTCGACGGTGATCGTCTAACAGGAGACATACTACGCGATTGGTCATGCTGTCAACCTAACGTAAGCAAGTTTCACTTCCGCTCGAGCAAGATAAAATCCAAGTGAGTAGTAATAAAAAGTAGTTTGGTTGATTGTGTTGAGGCTGCAACACTTACAGGCTGTTGGAAGACAAAGTTTGACGGGTTGCGGGTTGATTGTACGTTTAAATTCTTTGCTGGCTTGCCTATCTGGCCACAAGTGACACGGTATGCCGTGTACTTGTGCCACTGCGAGCAATCTGTAGAATCGAAACAGGGGTGATTTCATTCAGCACAAGCATATGATTCTTAAGGCAGTACGAAGTGATCAGGAACATTACAGTAGTGCTAATGAATGTGGTAAAGCTAGGACTTGTTCGCAAATAGGAATTTTAAGGAATTTGCAGCTGCAAAGTTCTCGTGATGGATTGTTTCATTCGGATCCACGCACACCTGAATGGTGTAGTTACGTACTGTTGAAGTGCTCGGTGCATTGTATACTAAGAACTGGTTCGCTAGGTAGGTAAGAGCGTCATTGGACCTGTAGCCATTGTTCAAAATAGATGGGTTCCTAGTGTGGCGGTGGCGCGACTTTAGTGAGTGTTCGTTCGTCTCCACACCTGTGCGCCAGTTCCAAACGAAGTTACGGCTTTAGTATCCATGGATCTGCGCTTATTTAAAGGTTGTAAGATGCGAGTCAATTCTGCGTTTCAACATGATATTTACACTTCACTTCCATTCGGTTGATAAGCTTGAACTACAAGGTGCTTCTATGACCCTGATATGACCCGCCAACTAGCACTGCATACCCATTGTAAGCAGAAGGTTTGGAGCAAATTTCCTTCTTCGACAATGCTTCCAAAGTTACCTAGTTTCTAATGACAAAATGTTCCCGAGTATTTGCCAAGTCGATAACAATGTGTGTCACGGCCTGCACACATGAGTGCTTCTAAGACTAGCTGAAACAATGGTACATAGCAATATTATTGGGCACCATTACCTTTGTAACTGAGTGTAAACATGTTGAATGAAGTTGCGTGGGTGAGACAACAGTGTTTGTTTGTTCCAAGCTATCACCAGCATTAGCAGAGTAAAATGTGTGTGCCGCCAATAATTAGCGGCCTCTGCGATTTTTTTGTGTGGCATTTATAAATACGGTCAAGGATGTGCGCAAACCGTACCAAAGAGGTATACTGAGAGGTGCCTCAGGGCAAATTGATAGCTACCCCTACCAGGTTGGTCCATGGTGAGAAGTCAGACAAACTCCGGCGCCTAGCCCTCCAGATTTAGGATTTGTAATGGGATGGCGTCCATTTCTGTAACACTGAATCATTGACACATCCTCGCTGCCTTGTGAAGTGACTTTTGATCCAAATGCATTAGATGAGGACCCTAATCGTCATCCTGTCTATGTCTGAGCGCCCTGGCAGTATCTCAGCCCACAAACAACCAGAACATTTTCTGGAAACATAAGTATCTTTCTGCTTCGGCCGTCGCTCAGATTATCAAGGGTTGCCTTATCTACTGCATACAGCAGAGCGGATAAGCGCACATATGCTATTGCTGCGGCGTCCCTTCTTTCTTTTCCCCGTGTTTTGCTCACTCCCATCCCGACCATCATTACTCACCTTCCTTCTATAATTCCCACCTTAATTGAAAACAACCAAATTGCCAATGGTGTCGAACCATCTGTAGCCACCTTCACGCGACGCGCACCGGAAGCCTATCCGCAACAAACTCGTAAAAGGCCACGCTGTCCCGTTTCCATGGCGGCGACCATCGTTCGCACTCTAAGACAAATATGTCGACGGGCTGCACTCTCACCCTCCTTGGACACACTGGATATTGAGGTGTCTTGTGTGTCCAAAACTAGGATCATGGATTCTAATGGGCGTGTTAAATTAACTGCCCCCGGCTTATCCTCTAAATATTGGTTGCACTCATTCGGAGACACTGATGCAGCACTCACGGGTCAAGATGGCGTAGGTATCATTCTAAGCTCCAAGTCTGAGCCATAGTTGATTAATTACATTCCGGTGAACAGGTGTTCATGTGCGGCCCGTTTTACATCAGCTAACGTTTTATCAAGAAGTTGTACGAAACGCTGTTTGTTTGTGATTTTCGCTTATTCTGCCACGGACTGCAGTTCTATTGCTGTCAAGGCCACCTTCTATTAGCAGCTGAACGCGCTACTACGCAGCGCTACTGGTTCAGATTTTGTAGAGTTACAGGGGTTATGGACGCACATGTAGGTTGTTTGTTCTCTCCTGAAGCTCAGATGTGTGGTAATTATGGGATTGATTCCGAACGGAATGACAACGGCGAGCGTCTGCTGCAAATATGTGAGCACTGGTTGGTTCTCACTAGCACTGCTTTTAGACACAGTGGGCGCCTAATTGCCACTTGGCGTCCTCCTGTAACTGGCCAGCGACGGGCGCAAATTCACAACATAACTAGAAATTAACGATTGAATGATTTCATCCTGGATTGCCGCTCGGGCTGGAGTAACTTCGCCGAATCTCTTCATGCATTGGTACGCTGTCGTTTCTTCACGAACTTTACTATGAGGCGCACTAGGCGTCTCCATCGATTACCAACTGAGAAATTGTCTCAGCCCTTGGTCATGCCAACCCTTCATGATGCACTGCGTACCGAAGTTTCGCTGCCTTCTTCTAATGACACTTAGCTTCAGTGGAATAGGATCTCGGCCGCCATGCATGAGGCAGGAGCATCTGCTTTTGGCACTATCAATCGGTACCGCACCAGTCACTGGATAATCGAAACTAACTGAATCTGTTGGAAGATGGATAAACCTCGTGGCTGGCTCTGAGCACAATGTGACCAGACAGGTTATTAGGTGTGAACTAAAGGGGAGCCTGCATGCTGATATGGAAGCCTGGTGGACCACACTGATTAAATAAAGAGGGAGGCAGGAGCAGTAGGCGATTACCACATGCTCTTCCAGCTATTCCGCACCGCTGGTTTCATAAAACCAAGCGTCAGTGCGACATTCAGAGACAGCGCGGGTGCACTGACACACAGTAAGGAGCGCCGTATGACTCGTTCAGCTGGCCCTCTGCTCCCTGACCTATTCCTACGCAGGTGATGCAGGACAAGCCGTGGACGGTTAGATTAGAGCCTCCGGCGGAGCTCGAGGTAGGAGAAACGGTCCAAGCTCTCAATGATTTGCATGAAGCTGGCCCGGTTTCCCTCACACCTGCACTATTTATGGATGGAGGTGATGCCCTCTGCAAAGCACTGACCTCCCTATTCGAACGTATCTGGAAGGAAGTGAGTGTCCCGGCTAATTGGTGCGAATCTATTATAGTGGCAATATATAAGAAGGGCAGTCGCACAGACTTTGCTAACCACAGGGATATTAGCTTAACGCCAATTATGACAAAAGTACTAGCCTTGATTCTCGTTCGTCGCCTCACTGTGGAACGTGGATCTCGGATTAGTGTACAGCAGGCTGGTTTCCACTAGGAGGTGGCTGTTTAGACCACAGCTTTTCTTTACCGCAGGTGCTATAGCAGCGCCACACATACAACAGACCGAGAATAGCTGTGTTCCTCGAGTTCTGGAGTGCGTTCGATTCAGTAGGTCAATCGATACTGTTCGAAACACTTGCGTTGAAATGTATTCCCACGAAATATGTGAACATCTTACGTGCTCTGTACTCGAACACTACAGGCCGCGTTAGGATATTCGGTGACCTATCTTATAGCTTTCCGAACAGAACTGAAGTTTGCCTGGGTTATCCGACTTTGCCATATTTAATCTATTTCGTCGTGGATTCTATCATGGGGAACTGCCTAGCGTAATCCCAAGATGTGGCCGTTGAAGTACTGCCTGGTGAAATATCAGTTGACCTAGATTATGCGGACGATATTGTTTTGCATTCCGACGATATTGCCAAGGCACAAGCAAACCTGATTATCCTGTCCCGAGTGGACTCATTATTTGGTATTCGCTTCGCACCTTCAAAGTGCAAATTGTTGCTGCAGGACCCCCAGCCACATTATGACCCATTTACCGTTGCTAACGAGGAACTCGAGGTGGGTAATCAATCCAATTGGCAGCTGCATCAGCAACAATGAGCGCATATAAATTGAAGTCAGTTCACGCACTGCAATGGTCAGAGCTGCCTTCTAGAACCTGCAGCGTTTGGGTGACAGAAGGGGGTTTCTCTCCCTCTGAAAGACCGTGTATGCAAGGGCACAATGAAGGCCGTTTTCCTACTTGGAAATAAGAATTGGCCCCTTTCGGTCTGATAAGCTGAGATGCCTACAAGTCTTTGAGAACCGCTGTCTATGCAGCGTTGTTGGTTTTGGATAGCACCAACATGTCGGCACAATAGATGTGCGTAAGCGAGTACTAGGTAGTGATACTCGTGCTAGCTCACTAGAACAACAGAAAGCACTGATTATGTTGCGTTGACTTGAGCACTTGCTACGTATGCCTTATCACCGCTTACCTAGGAGGGCCTTGTTCAGTCTTCCAAGTGTAGAATAGCGCAAGGCTCGAGGTTTTAACAGGAGTTAACTTGACAGCGGAAAATGAAGTGACTGATGACCAAACTGGGTTCCGTTGGTCCGTATCGTCTTCCGGGCTAGAGTCCAGGTGACTAGCTATGTGCTATGCTCGAGCATTTACAAGACATGGTTAGCAAAGCAAACCAGTGACGCGCCTGCTGCTATCTCCTAGACGGATTGCCATTTTAAAGTGTGTCTGGTGCTGATTTACCTGCGGGGTAATGGCTGATTATTAAACGAGGCGATGAAAGCCGCAAGGAAACTATCTCACCGACGCTGCCTCATTTTACACGTGAGCCAGCTTTTGTGATGGTATGTCGTCTACATTATGGGAAGGCGCCTGGACCTTAAATATTTGGTTAGGGCATTAACGTTTTCACGTAAGTCCCCCTTCTCCCTTTTTATTATTACTTCATAGGTCTTCATGGTTGTATAGCAGCGAAGCCTCAGTTCCAATGGCTGATGTGCTGCTCTCATAGTATAAATACGGTAGTGATTGAAAACTTTTTAGGTGTTTCTCTGTTGAGTAATGTAGATTCCAAGAGGATAGCATTATTGTTCATGGACGTAATGGGTAGGTTCCATCTGCATTGACTATGTTTGTATTGGTGCCGTATGCAGAGCCAGTTAAAAAACTCCTCAGCACTTATGGTCGAGCATAAGTAATGCCTAATTATCCTATGAATACATATTTTTCGCATCCTTCCAATGGCTTTTAAAAAACGTCATGCCAGTTATCGCCAAGGTGCGATAACTGATAAACAAATGCGCCAATGGGTGTGGAGACAAACATACACTCACTAATGTCGTGTAACTACTACTCCTAGAAGCATCTTAGTTTGTGTTTAGTCATCAACAATGATTGAGGTAATCACCCATAGAACATTCGTTGTCCAGCTTCCTATTTCAACGGGAACAATGTTCCCCATAGCCGTCTCAATAACAATCGCACAATATTTTCCAACCATCTAGCAGCCATTACTGATTCCGCTTAGGGTGGACATTGTCCTAGCCACGGCGCCAGCCTGACTCCCTCAGACTTGACGGACTGCGGAATACCAGTTAGAATAACGCCTGTCTACGCTCCTATCGTAACCATGACTAGGCTGCTGGAATAAGCCAACACCAGTTAGCGGCTAGCGATCAGTACGTAAATACCGCTTCCTGTGGTGGTTTTACATCTGTCCGCACTGGTTACGGCGTAAGCTTCGAATCATGTGGCAGTTAAGATCTCTCCCTTAGACAGACATTGCAGTCTGGTCAACGCAGGTTTTCAGTTTGGGGAGAAATCCTAGGGGTTTCTATTAGACGCACATCAAGGCAACACAGAAAATGGTGCTCGACCAATTTCATTTGACTGCCTGTCGCTTATGCTCGAAACTTACAAACAGTGTCCCATTGGCTGACGTCTCCTAAACAATGAGTGTCAAGGACTCCAAAACAGCGTTCTTAGCCTCGATAACTTGAATGCACAGCACGCGATTTCAAAAATGTCACATGTTAAAGCTTGGTATCCAACCGCGCGGACAGCTGCGGGTCCATTTGAGGAAGTACTGTCATTCGGGACTTGAAGATGCGCATCAGGTGTACTGGATGGTTGTCCTGTTTCGCTATCGGACACCACAGAAATATTAGATAGGCGGATGAAGGGGCTTAATGAAGGCATCTTATGCTTGCTTAAATTATGAAACCATATGAAGCATTGCGTGAGGCGGCGATGATGGACTAGTGGTACATGCGCGATTAGTGTCAGTAAAGGACTTGTCATCTACCGTGGTGTTGATGACGGGAGAAATTATGTGCTGGATACAAGTAATTTGCAAAGGTGTGAGATTAATAGAATTCTGGATAGATTATATAGACTATTTGCGCTCTAACTTTGGAATCACAGTGGAGAGTCGCAGCAACTCATATTCCATATCGACGTTTCGGGGTGTTGGTAAGAACGGGACTGACACCTTAACTTGTTTTAGGAAACAATACCCAATGTATAATGATTGAACCTTTGTAGAAACCTGGTTCCGTGTAATTCAGTCCGTTAGCTAATTTAACTCGCAATCACTCATTGAGCGTTGATCGATATCGTTGAGAAGGGAAGTACCAGTTGCGAGGCGGCACGTTCTGTGCTTCTTGCAGACGCCAGCGTCAGGGTGTTTGAGTGTTCTGGGATGTCATACATTGAGAAGTTACAGTGATCTGGGTTCTCAAGCGTTCTCACTGGTACCGAGGTTTGATGAAAGCTAAGCTAGGTTTCTCTTTTCTATTCAACAGCCCATTTTCATCATGGCGGCCACGAGCGTCATATTGAAGAGATGGGATAAGGAATGTTTTACGCCTTTAAGGTAAAATCTCTACTTGTGACAAACAGGTGGATGAAGGAGAATTTGCCAACAGAACATAATGAGTTTTTTAGCAACATGAAGCGGGAAGCTGTCGATATCAAGCACATTGTCGGCATCCTGCACGTCGGGGTACCTGCCATGATCAACATTTGTGTTGCCAAATCCCTATCATCGAGTGGGACGAAACACACGGGGTCATAAACGCCTCGGTTTTCGTTCCTGAAGCAACTTTATGCTTTTTGTGTCTGAAATTACCTGCATGCAGGATAAGCTTAGATTTGAGCTCGACTTTATGGTCAGGCTAGTGGAAGTTAAACGCTGTGGACTAAGTCAAACATTATAAAAGAACGGCATTGTGTAGAGTTTTATCGGGTTTAACCACAATCTTGACTAGGGTGATCTTGTGAGCTCCCAGGTAATACCTGTTATCCAAAAAGATTTTGGCTAATTCACCGCTGTCAACGCTAAAGACAACTGGGCAGAGTTACAAAAACAGCGGCTTCCTCAAGCGTTTCTCTCTGCTATTGTCCAGTGTCAGGTTTCAAACGCTTAACAGTACGCTCTTCACTCTGTCAAATGCCAGGCGATATGGAATTTTGAAGATAAGCAACATGAAGGCAAGGTGATTGCAGTCACTTACTCTTTTGAAAATAGCCACCAGACGTCCACTAACCGCCTTCAACACATTGCAACTCATTGCAACTAACTGACGGCTTAGTGTATGGCATAATCTATGACAAACATATAGTAATGTGAATCAGATTTTCCTATAGGCTATTTGTTTCGTTTTCAAGATACTTGCTTCTTAGAAGAGGTTCAGTTAACTGGTCAGGTAAATGGTTTTTGCCCCTGTGATTAAAGCTGGGTGCACAATTAGTGCTGACACTTTGGGAGTTCCAGTCGTCTTCGCAATACTACAAACACATTCTTCACGTCTCACTTGCAGGAGGAATAAAAATAACTCTGATGTGTTAAAGATACGCAAATTGATTATCATTGCCATCCTGCTGGTGTAGAGGAAAATAGTAGATAGACACTGGGTCCAAAAGCGAAAAAAAGAAATGCTGGTGAGGAATTGTTGATTGATATTATACAGCTAAGCTAGGCTAATTTGGATCGAGATGGAGTCCAAGTGGCCTCATGAACAATGTAAAAGCATTATTGCTCCGTGCATTGGTATTGTATCAATAATACATTCCAGCACGGTTGTGAATTATATCCGCTCGTTAATGGAGTTAAAATGATTAATCCCCCTTCCTATCCTGTTTACGAATTACGAAGGTGCCGTCAATGTAACCAAACACTCGGTGCGTTAGTGGTGTTTGCCAACGCCACTGTCGTTTCATTTCACATACAAGTTCGCCAACGCATGGGATATTGGCAAACCCGTATTGTGGCATTTTACGTGTACTGAAAAACGGCGTGCGACAGGTTAATGCACATTGTCATACAACTCATTATTTGGTCAACTTGAATTTCTGTCTATCACAGAGAATGATTCCTTCGTTTAGACAATGTCTTGTTCTTTCTAGCGCTTTTTATTTGGGTACATTGGTAAAAAGCAATGTCACATCACAATTTAACATCAAGCCATCTTGCTCAAATCTGATAATTGCTTTATTTTGGATGAATTCTTAAGAGTTCTTCACATATATATTTATTCGCCGTTAGAGGTTATATTATCCCTGCATAAAATCTGTCAATTTCATGGGTTTAGGAGCCTACACTTGGCATATGATCCGTACGGGAACGGCGATTTAGTTGAATATACACCAGGCAATAAATTTTGGAGATAGATTCGAGTTGGCGCATGGAATTTACCACGTGTCTACTCCTAAATCGATGGTGGGAGGCACAGTCCAAATGATTGGTCGGGTCATTATGTACAACGGAATAATATGGGACGAATAGTATTTCTTGGAGTTCTATTATTCAGAGCAGTGTATAAACTATTTTGCGTGGCTGATCGCTCGGTTGCATCTTTCAGATAGATGGCTTGCTTGAAGATAATAATAATAATTGCAGATAAATCTAAATGATCCAATAAAATAATATGGCTAACCGTGGATTCCTCTCCGGGGGACTTGCTTTCATGCAGCTTAGTTCGTCGACTGGTTTCAATCACACTCCCATGTTTGTTCTGACCGCGTGCTGAAATCGGTGTAAGGCAGATTTACCAGCACCACTTGTACTCATATTTAGGGCTTTTTGACTTTTATATATATAATTATATATGTATAGTAATATATAAGGACCATTAGCAAAATAGCCCGTACAAGCAATCGGTTACCTGAGTCAAGCAATTTATTACTCAAGTCGATGGCATCTTGCCTCACATGGATTCCTCTACTAGGTTAGAAGCTGAAATCCGTCATCTCAGGATTTCAAAGCATTCTTGGTAAGAATGGAGTAAGGAAGAATATAGAATGATATATTAGTAGTATAGCATATTAACGTATAGTAGTATTAAATATAGTACAGAGGTAGAATGTTTATTATAATATTGATGATAAATAAGAAAATGTTGTACTTAAATAACGTCAAGAAATTTCGACGGGGTTCTCGATCAAATTGTTTGGTGGGATCGCCGTAATAGGTGGCTGCTCGAATAAACCATACGGGATAAAATTATGAAAGGAATCTTCAGGTTTATCCAACACTTCGCTGTGCTCACAAAATACAGTAGTTGGTATCGCGGAGCACTGAGAGTTGCCAACCGCTCCTAAGCGGTTGCTCTTGGGAAAGTAGAAGAAATATTTATTACTGCAAGACGAATGTAGATCTCGACGATTTGAGATACGATTGAGGTTGATCTGGTAAAATTTTTATAATTATAGGATTGAAATCATTTTGTGTTCAAGTTGTCACAAGAAAAGTGGTTCCGATTGATGCTTCACTGGCAGTCTTGGTGTGTATTAATTGACATTGACGCATGTCATAAAGCACTCCGTAGGGCTGTGCAAATACCTCCGGGCAGCAAACGTAATTGATAAGAAATAAGAAAAGCGGTTGGTCTATTAATAAATAAATGTTGATGGTCACAAACTAGAAAAATGCGTCCAAATGTATTAGCTATATCTGTACGTTTTGTTTTGCAGGGCTAAATGTGATACTTCCCGGTATCGTTATGCCGCAGACCAGAATGGTTTCTTGATGCCAACTTTTACGGAGTGTCAAAATGTTGAATACGGCTGGATCAGATGGTGGCGATTGATACTATATCTTAGCTATCTGCTAGACCGTTTTCGTATTCCATCTCCTCCGTGACATTTTGTCTCAGCAAACTCGGAGGCCTTTTCAACAGTTAACAAGGTGCGTATCTCTCTACCAAAGATTGCCGATGATTTACATTCTCGCAGCTTATACGGCATCCTGTTCCATATTTTTCGTAAACGGTCATGT
Source organism: Dicrocoelium dendriticum (assembly GCA_944474145.2). Taxonomy (NCBI): domain Eukaryota; kingdom Metazoa; phylum Platyhelminthes; class Trematoda; order Plagiorchiida; family Dicrocoeliidae; genus Dicrocoelium; species Dicrocoelium dendriticum. The sequence goes on along the minus strand of CALYDF020000559.1, from coordinate 12,636 downwards.
TAACGTACCTACGTTCCTTGCGTTCAAGGCCTATCTGTGTTTAGTAAGTTGCAGCTGTCTCTGATACTACAGTTGGATCCATCTCTGAATTTCAAATCCAGGCTGGGCGTATGCAATTGCTTGTGTATGATATCGAATACGAAACACAAATATACTTTCACCCGTCTGAGCAATACCGGGTCAAGTTTTAATGGTCTTGCAGCGCTGTGCGTATGAGATTCGAGAGGACATTCGCAGCAGACATTTAGTGAACGCTCGCTGTAAATTCTCTAATTTCTGGCGATCATCTTTACTTGTGGTATTGTAGATCAATGCAAAAAATCTAAAGGCGGTCGGGTTTTTGTATCGTACAGAGTGGCTATGGAATCGTCCATGTTAAATGTTTTGAATAATAGTCCAGTCATTCGACGCGCTTTAGCGACTACATTTGCCGTGTGCCCCATAAATTCTACTGAGCTAGAATAGTGAAGACCTAAGTCCTTTACTGCACGGTTGCACTTAATTCGTTTTCCACACCGAAGCACGGTGACTGGTGGATTTTACAACATTACAGTAGGGCAGTGCACTTCTCGGTTGAGAATGACATAATCCATTTGGCGCACCATAACTCAAGGGCTTTCAAAGCAGACATATTGGCTTTTGGGGTGCCACAGCTACCAATTCAACGAATGTGTGAACACTTGCACGTATGTTCAAGTCGCTATGTTGACTATTGCAGAGTGGGGCCTGGAGATGGAGTAGAGAATTTGTCGACACATTTGCTTACTTACTTATCTTTACTGTGATTAGCTTCTTCGACAGGATGAGCAGGTTTCATGAATGTCGCGAATTTCAGCTGCCCAATCGCGGCGGTCTGTGGAAAGCTGAACGCAGATACTGATCCAATGATTCCTCCAGCGACGAGCACTATGCACAAGATGAATTCCCAGAAGATCGACATCCGATTTCACCGCAGTGAGCCACATTTTCCATTGTCCACCACGGCGAGGACACCAAAACTGGGAAGGGGAGAGTGAATGCACGGTACAATGAAGTCAGTGTCTGAGCTGCGGTGGAGATTACCGATCCACTGTCGTCTGTTGGATGAAGGTTGCGGGTTTCAGGATAAGGTAACGGCGTTTACGAATTTCATCACTCATGGTACGTTCATGCCCCTGCGATTTCAAGATAAGCCTTAGACACCAATTGTCGAAGACAACCAGCTTCCGGGTGTCTTTGGATCGTAACTGTCATGTCTCACAGAAATAAAGTAAAGTGGTATAGATGTTTGCTGATTATACGCGGATCTTCGTATTTAGACCAACTTCGTCCTACTACACAATGTGTCTCTCAGTTGTAAGTAGACTGTTCCAGTCCCGTTAATGCGAGTGCGAATTTCGAATTAAGCCTGACCATGGGGAACTATGTTTAATCCACGATATTTAACTCAGAAACAGATATGATGATTTGTTCATGTAAGGAGAGTGACAGGGCGGACTGGATGGCTAACGATGAGAAGTATTTCGTATTACTGACCTTAACTTCGAGGCTAATCATAGTGGATGGTCTACATCCAACTGTATCCAATTAAAATATAAGCTTTCTGGCTTGCTGTATGACCAACGTTGAAGTACCACTTCAGAAGATGCTTCTTGGGAAGCTGGGAGCGAACACTGGGTACGCACAGCCGTGAAGTTCAGCGAAGCTAAGCAAGCGGTCTTCATTATGAAAGCTTTCTCCAACGGCGTATGTCCCGAGGTTATTACGGGTTGGATAGTTCCTAGGACCGGTTCTTGCATTTTAGTCCCCAGAAATAACGAGGATGTCGCATTTTGGAACATGGTTCACCACCGTCAGTAGAGTATGGTAATATTCATTTTTCTCTTTGCGCTGAGGGTAGGGTTGGTTCATAGACATACGTTATGGTCAGACTCATCTGGTGACCTTTAAAGCATTCAACCGCTATTCTATCTGATACTGTTTTTCCTGAAAGGAGAGCGTAGTGTGCCTAGCAAATGAGAGCCATGGCGACCCCTGATTGCCAGAATTCTCTTCCGGCCCACTGTGGTAAATTAAATATGAAGTGTCTACGCCAAGCACTTTGATTTGTCAAGAGCCATAGCCCGGTATTCGAGATTCTGATAGGCGTGCTATGTCGATCTTATAGTCATGTAGTGTGCGCACCGTCAATGCTTGGCTGCTGACATCCAACAGTTTTCTGACATTCCGGCGTCCAACTAATATCGGTTTCTGTGGATGGAGAGTCCCAGCTAACTTACATGTCACTGTGGTCAATGGGTTAACGTAATGCTTTTCGCCTACCGGGAACGCCGTCCCATAAGAAGCGTGGGTAACGGATATGTCATGAAGTTTCGGGTACGTACGAGGAACCAACCTCATCCGGTTTTGTTTGAGTCTGCACATCTAGCCTTTACACAGCCAACTGCTACCTGCACGGCAGCAGGGATCTGAGAAAAAGCCTCAACAACTGGCCGTTGGATCAACGGTTGATCTCATCTGCCCAGTTTTCAGGATTGACGTTGCACGCGAGTACTAATACACCGGGAGCAGTATTTCTGGCTAACCTCAATTGCTTTAGCACGTCTGCTTGACGTTTGATCTGGGTGTGGCCGTTGTCGCATGCAAGCAGCTTGTTGGAGATATTTCTATAGCGATTCCTCTCAGACTGCTGCGTTGGGATTACTCGGACAATTCCATTTCCACTCTGTGCAGCTGTTAAATCTTAGTGGAATGAAGGTAAACTCAATGATGAGCAGTAATATAGTGGTGGGTTATACGCCAAATGGTCGCAAATAAAATTTTAATCCGCTCGCACGTCATCCTGCATCAAATTCAATGTACATTTTTATTACATCCGGCTTACTCTTGCGTATTTCTCTTGTCCCACTTTTATCAAAACAGACTCTATACCTACCTATGCATATACGTATACATGGTTATGTGTGATGGATAACTATTTGGTGGTTAAACTTCAACTCCCTAGCTACATGACATCAACACTAAGGTATTGCAATAATTTTGAGTGGCTTCCTACGCACACAGCAGCTGACAAGGCATCGTGAAGAATATGGGTGCACGCGACTGACGATTCCCATTAGAGCCATGCAAACTTCTAGCGTATTACTTGATTTGTTGTGGCTGAGTCAAGCTATGACGATCATTCAAAAGAATCGAAAATATACGCGGAACGGATTATTCCCTGCGGTGATAGAACGTTAAAAATTTTGCGCGCTGCAAATGGGGAGAATATTCGTATACCGTTATAATTTCTCATCAAATTCTATCATATTTTTATTATGAAATACATCGTGCGTAAATGGTTATGCGACGATGCGCCTCAGGTTACTTCCTCCAATGTCGATGCTTCCCCGCCGAACATCGTGCTACGAAAGTTTCTTAAACATGGAACGAGTTGATTGGGGTCATTTTAAAGTACAAGTTATTGGGATGGATTGCGACGCGCAATCTCAATATTGACGGCCATTCCTATTATGGTGAACCTTGGTCTTGCGATCAAGAGGACCGTAGTAGATACATATAGAAATTGGGTGTTGCCCACCCAAAAACGCCCCACTAATATGACGCGCTTCGATGTTATAACATCTCATCAGATAGTTAGCATGCACCGAACCCGGGACGATTGGGATGTTGGTTTTGACCGCTATCCCTAAGCCACCGGGTCACGACGGACGACGGTTGGCACAAAGGTTCAATGAACGATATTGAGAATCATTTTTAAGTACATGTTCGATGCCTGCTAACTCTATCTGATGAGGTTTAATAACATTGGAATGCGTCATAGCAGCGCAGTGTTTTCGGGCGGGCAACACCCAATTTCTAGTGGGAACGAGGTTACTTATCCTCGCACAGCTTAGCTCACATAAATTTAAGTACGAAGTAGGTTGTGTTGACTTAATGGACCATCAGAAAAATTTAGGAATTATCCAATTTTGACCTCTACCAGGGTTGCACTTTGCTTCTCTTTATGATACCATTTTACAAAACCAAGAGTTTGTGCTGTTTTTTATAACAAGCCCATGGCGCTTGACTTCTTGGTGTGGATATGTACAAGCCCAGCGACATGTAAACAATAAATAGTGAATACTGATTGTATGCGGTTTAAATAACACTGCTTTACAATCACCGTTGGGTAGTATGGTATGTTATCGGAAAACGTCAATGAAAAAGACACATAATAGTTCTGCTGTCAAAAGAAGTACCTATGAAGGCTTAATTAAGTATTGCAGTATCCCTGCATTCCGAGCGCTTTCATAACTTCTTCAAGCAAAAATTATTAAATCCAAGGTATTTCCCGAAGGTATTCTTTAGAGTAGTGTGAAGTATTAAAATGCAAGTAGCGGTGTGCGTCATCCAACCAATTTTTAACTACAGTTAGCGTTGGAGCAGAAACAACAAATTCGGGAAGATCATTCCTTGGTTGATGCACACGAATGAAAAAGATATAGCTACGGCACACCAGAAGGTTGTACTCTTCTGTTACTTTTAACTTGTGTACTCTAAGTTGGGTGTTAACGCTGAGTTGCGGTTAAGAGACCTACACAAGATTTTGATATTGTGAAATCAAGTACGTCATAATCAAGTCGCCTGGCAGTCGGCGAAGCTGCACCGAAGATCTGGTCTTAGCATTCGTAGCGCATAATGATGAGCACCATCAAAATTTTCTGGTGGTGTTATGCCGCATAACGAATGAAGTCGAAACTGATGACTGCGTGATCACTAGGACACTAATGGGATGCTACAATCGATACATCAAACATGTGTTCCATGTTGATGAGCCCAAGACCTGACAAAGATGGTCTGCCTCCTGTTCTGAAACGAGTAAGCTTAACGACTTGATTGTATATTGTAAATACAGTTCATGAGCTTTCTTAGACCTACTTGTAATGATGCTCCAAATTCAGCAGAGGGTTATAAACAGTGTACGTTGAAAGCATCCATGATGAGGAAGTGACCATGCTTTTGCTTTGGACTGCATCTTTAACCTATCACAAGGTGCTATTTCATCTCCAGTGTCAATTTTTGGGAATGGGCTGCACCATTGTGATTGCAGGCATTACCAAATAGAAACTGCGAATTATAAGCTTGAATCCTCAACGGCCTCCAACAGTAGGTCGCTTCGGTAATATACAATAAACGTTTCACATTTCTGCAGCCTATCGCTTCATACGAGTGTCGCTCGGCAACGAGAATTCAGCGTCTCTGATTCCATTGAGCAACCATGTCTACTTAACACCAATGTGATTGTATGGCTTCTTTATCGAGAACATGAAGCAGGTTGCTAAATTGTTACGTGAGGATCTAAAAAGGAAACGCGTATTTCGGCATACTTTTCTACAATCAATTTGCTGATTGGAACGCAAATCTTCGTCTCGTGTCAATTATGTATCCTTTGATATTGTTATATTGCTGCAGTGGGTCAGAAAGTTTCGCCCGACTATTCAGTGAAGAGTCTTCATCTATCCAGACCCAAGTTAGCTAAGATATTGACTGCGTAAATTTAAACGAAAAAGAGGGGGAAACAACATGTTTTTTATTGTTGTGTGACACCATAGTAGTCAATTGAATAAGCCAAAATGCAGCAGTATTCCCTCGCCACTCGATCCCATTAAAGAATATAGCTACTGAACTATTTCCGACAGATAAATCTGGCCTTCTCAGCGGTTCCACTTATAAATGTGCTTTACATTTTCCCTGTTCGTTTCGTTATACTGCAAAGCGTGGAACTAATTCTTAATTAGGCAAGTGGAATAGTACTTGAGATGTACGTGAGGAAAAATGTTTCCTGTCTAAAAGTATGATTGTCCTTCACTGTCCTCTTTCACTTCCCTCACTGTGTTAGTAAACAAGGCGCAACACTTATGGCGAATGATGACCTGAAGATAGCGCAATCGAGATTTGTTGATATCCTAGAAACACATGAATGATCACTAGATCATGACGATTATTCGTTATCTGAATGTTTGCCAACTATATAAGGCAGCACTTTTTCCTACGCGGTGAAATCTGCAGTAAGAATATTGTTTTTCCACTAACTTTGTTGAGGAGAAGCATCTTGATATTGGCATACCAACTCTGGCACTGAAAGAATTACTGCTAAGGTGTACATTTAATGTTCAGTTCCTCTTCAACGGGGATATATACCGACAGCGCGATGGAGTTGCAATGGGTTCCCCCCTAGGAACATTCCTCGCTGAGGTTTACATGGGTATGTTGGAACAGAGTAAATTGAAAGCGGTCATCAGTAGCCTCACGTTATATCACCGTTACGTAGATGACATCTTCGTCCTACTTGACATCTCCGGTAACATCGAGAAGCTCACTAGCGTATTTAACCAAGCTCACAAGGCTATACAATTCACCTACGAGGTAGAAGAAAACGGTGCTTTCCATTTTCTCGATGTAGCTCTACAAAGACTTGAAGATGGTGCAATAAAACGTAGCGTTTACCGAAAGTGCACTTGGAATGGACAGTACACAAACTTTCATAGCTTTGTGCCGCTTCGGATTAAGAGAAACTTGGTCCTCAGTCTCGTGAACCGGGCCGAAAGAATGTGCTCGAGGGATACTCTTTTCGAAGAGTTGCAACTAATACGAGCGACACTAAAAGAGAATGGCTACCCAGGAATTTTATTAATGCGAATATGGGGCGAAAGAGGGAAGCACCTTTGGTCCTGACGGCGGAACGGAAACCTATTTTCCTACAACTGCCTTACAAAGGGGAAATAGTATCCGAGAATCTATCCCGCCGTCTCACGTCCACACTCAGGAATACCTTCCCAGCGGCGAGGTTGCAAATCCGATTTACCAGCAGTCCAATGGTGAGACTAAACCTCAAGAATAAGCTGCCTGTCCACACCAAATCAATGTGTGTATACTCATTTACCTGTTCCTGTGGGACAGGATACGTTGGTCGTACGACAAGACGCTTATCCGAAAGGGTGAATGAACACCACCCGGCCTGGCTCGGAAATGGAGGCCGAAAGGTCACCAACTCTGCCATCGCCACACATCTTGCGGATACGGGTCACGCCACCAAGTCGGCTGACTCGTTCAAAGTAATCTATCAGGCCCCAGAAAATCGATCAAGGTATTTCCGTAAGCGGATATTAGACGCCGCAGAAGCCATTGCCATTCGGTTGTACGAACCAGCACTGTGTACACAGAAACGGTTCACTCACGCGTTGAACTTACCTTGGCCGGGACGGACTGTAGTTGACCTGTACGCACGTAGGACTACAACTGTAACGTAACCGAAGGTGTGTCACAGCGCACTAAGATCAATTTGGTTAACTGACGACCCTTTGGGTCTGTATACAAAATGTTTGCATTTCATGTAATTGTATAAGCCTGATGAAGAATTGCCGAAAACATATGTTCGCTTACACAGACTTCTAACCTGATTTAATTAGATGAGGTGATAATTAGTTATATTTGTTGCAAAAGGCGCAGTGATTCAAACTGTAAAATAACCACGAGGGAATATTAATGTATGTATAATAGCAACTTGGTTTCCGTAATATCCCCTATCTTTCCTATTCTTTAAAATTTACGCACCAACAACGCTTCCTTGAAAGGCTGATCAGATTGTGGTGAGTTAGAGTACGGTTGATTTACTTTGGATCTAACAAACTGCGCACAATGTGTTTCAGAGAAGTACGGCCAAATGCATCCGCATGTGCTGATCACCCCACCGGTCGCTATCACGCTGTATGAAATAAAAACGTGTTGTCTAATTATTTATCCATTTGTCTATATTTTCGTTTAAAGTACTATTGCTTAGGCTGCAGCCAGTGGGAGCCCAGTTGACTTGCAATATTTTGCTTACAAGGCCTACCCACGAAATCAATAATTAGATTTAACGCATTCATGTAATTATTTCAACCGGCCAAATAAATATTTAAATATTCCACCGGATTTTGCGTCTTCTATCATCGATAAAGTTAAGTGTCCCATAATCATGTATGCTTTAAGCAGTCTGGCGTCGATGGGGTTTCCAAACAAGGTATGTCCCATTTGATTTATGCAGATCGTTCACCGAACCAAACTAGTCTTCGGACTCTAAGCTAAACTCCTGTCTAAGTGGTGCTATCATTGCTTCACAAACACAGATATCTGGAGTAAAACACAGTTGTTCAATTTAATAATATGGCTATAGTTGGTTGGCAAACTGATCAGTTATCCGATGATGGTGTACCAGATACTTTTCCATAAGTAAGGGATATAAAACGCAAACGTTTGTGGAATTACTTTCAGTATTTATGCGTGAAAAAGGCAGTTGGAAGAGTAAATGGTTTACTATATTACTACACAATTTCCTTGTCAGGCCCAACAGCTTTCGTGCGATGTAACTAATGAAACTAATATGATACATGTGATACGTCTCTTTTCAAACAGGTATCACAAGATGAACCACATACGTATGAGTTTCTAAAAGTTTAAAGTAGCCAATCTAATTGAATGTTTGTGTGTGGCCACTGCGCACTATACATGAATGCGGTCCGTATCCTTAAGGATCATAAACGCATTGTAATTTAAGTGCACGCTTTCCGGTCTGCGTAGGAATTGGGTGAGTCGCGCGGTATCCATATCCCAGGTGTGAATAGTGGTGGCTGCGCGGCAGCAATGCGTCAGTAATGAGTACCGCCGTACTGCTGCACCTTTGAAGACCGGAATTGGTGAGGTTGAGCACATGGGCGTCGTTAGTTTAGTAGTAATAAAAAAGTTCTGGTTGAATCGCTTATTTCGTAATCGAACTGTTGAATATTTTGCTCGAATCTGAACTGGTGCAGCATAAGGTATTTGCAAAATGTAATTTCAAGAAATCCTAATTCCGCGCGTGATTTCCATGTCATAATGCTGGATTAATCCTTTCATCACTTGTTGGCCTTCTATTCACATAAACTCGACAGCTAATTTTCCACTGTGAAGTCCTCAATGGCACAGTCGTAATGTGGACATTCTATTTGTATGATGAGAAATGGGCTTCTTGCCTACCGTTACAATTTAATCCAATTTAGCTTGTTAAATTACACCGCTTTGATCATACTATTGCTTCTACCTGCCTGTCACTTATGCGTCTAAGTAAACGTACATTCATTATCTGGTTCAACCTTTGACATTCAGCTGATTAGTGGAAACTGACGTCCGTACATCATCATCAGGAAATTACTGGTAAAATCTACTAAATATGTTTTAATACAAATGGTCTTGACTCGGTAGCGGCAAGGCTGGACCTCAATATAGCGCGACGTTTTGCATACCTTTTCATTCTATTGAGCTATATTAAGTGGTGACTTCAGACCCTATAAAAGCCACTCCTATCACCTTGTGCAATGATTAGATGTCAGAAAATCGCAGTCACTTGGTCTTCCAGGATGTGGTTAGGAAATGGGGTGAGGACCGCGTCTGTAAAAGCACATCGTTGCCGCATCATCCTCGCCTTTCGAACACATTCATGTGTTGTGAGTAGTGGCCACACACACTCCATCATATTGACGTGTTTAATCTGTCAGAGACTTACACGAATGTGGATCATCTCATGATACTTATTTTAAAAGGAACGCATTTCATGTGTATGGTGCTATTTTCATTGGCAACATCGCAAGAAGCTACTGGGCCTGACAAGAAAACTGTGCAGTAAAACAGTAAAGAATTATCTCTTCCTAGTTTCTTTTTCACGAAAATCTGTTGAAAGTAATGACACCAACGTGCGTGATTTAAAGGGAATTTCGATTCCTTTCTAATTGGGAAGTATCTGTTACGCTATCTGCAGATAAGTGATAAGTCTGCTCACCAATTATAGCCAACTTTTTGAACTCATAAACTCAGCATTTTACTCCAGATATAAGTGTTTGTGAGGGGATGATATCGCCAATTAGGCAGGAGTTTATCTCAGACGGCCAAGACTACTTTGGTTCGGTGAACCTACCGCAAAAATAAAATGGAACATATCTTGTCCTGAGATCCCTTCGACGCCAGACTGCTTAAAAATACATAACTATGAAACACCTAACGGTAGCAATGATAGAGCATGCAAAGCTGGTGGAATATTTACGTACTTATTGTGTCGCTGATGGAATAATTATATGGCTGCGTTAAATCCAAATTTTGAATTGATTGGTAAATCTTGTAAGCATATGCTTATGAGCCAAATGGGCTCCCATTGTCTGCATGCTAAGCAATAGTGTATTTATCAGAAGTACCGACAAATGGAGAAATGATTTGACGCATTTTGTATTTGATAATATAGTGATAGTGAGCGGTGGCGAGATAAGCATGTGTTTATGGATTTCGGCAATACTTAACTGGAACGTACTGTATGCAATTATGTGGCTCCAAATCAAGAGTCCCCTAGCGTCCTCTATTTCCTTAAAGACCGATCTGCCCATCAATAATGCGACGTCGGTTTGTGAAGTTTAAAAGATAATATAGATAGGTATATGACGGAAGCCAAGTTGTTACTAATTATATTCTAATATTCCTTTGCGGTTATTTTATAGGGTGAAGAACTGCGCCTTATGAAACAACTGTGAATAATTTGCATCATATATATTAACATCAGGTTACTGGGGACGAAATATTCTTACTTTAGATTTCACCGCATAAGAACAAGCCTTGCCTTAATAAGTTGGCGAAAGCATTCTGATAATGGGTTCTTGATGCCATCCAGTGAAAATACATGCTTTTGTAAAATATCCACAAAATTCGATTGTGCTATCTTCAGATATCTACGTGTCACACCTCTGTGGTTAGATCTAGAGTGCTTGCTTCTGGTATAACAACAATGTGAGCAAAGTGAAAGAGGACAGCGAAGCACGAGCCTTCATTTTGAAAGAAAGCATTTCTCCTCACGTAATTATAAGTAGGTTTTAAGTAACATTCCACTTGCATAATTTAAAAATACTTACATGCTATTCGGTATAGCTAAGAGAACGGGGAAAAAGCAAAGCGCGCTTATAAGTATAATCGTTAAGAAAACCAGCTTCATCTGTCAGTAATAGATCAGTAGCTTTATTCTTTAATGTGAGCGAGTGGCGAGGAAGTGCTGTTTTATTGTGGCTTATACGATCGACTATTACGGCGCTATAACCAACAAGTTTACGTCCATTATTTGGTTAATGTTACGCAGTCCATACTTTTGCTAACTTGGAATACGGTAGAACGGAACTCCTCATTACCTAGGCTTGTGTAAGTCAACTTCACTGCGAAAACATGAACAAATACAAGTGAAGCATTAGTGAAGGAAATGAAGATTTATGTTTCAATCACCAACTCGATTGTAGAAAAATTTGCCCAAATGCAATTCTCCTTTTTGGATCAGCAGGTGACAATTGGGCAATCTGTTTTACATTCACGATTAGAAGGCATCTGAAAAGATGACCACCAAGATGACATATACCTAGTTCTATAATTAGTCAAGGTGACGGTGGCTGTGATTACGTAATGAGATGTTGGCTTGTTCAATGGGCAGCACCGTTACACTAAAATATTAGTTACATCCGTGACGTGAAAGACTGTGTCACATACATCTGTGAACAAAACACCAGCGCATTGTACGTTTTCAAAGTGCAAACTTAACGGACTGTGGATTATCATATACCACACAATTCCTGTTTCTGTCTTATTTGTTACACCGGAAAAATCCGAAGGTTCTCCACAACGTTTTGTTCAAACTGTGCAAAAGTTTTCCAATCATCGTCTGATCCGCCTTGTAGTGTGGTTTTCCCTTTGCATTTTATCACACATTGCCCAGATTCCATTCATTCGACTCGAAATTACCAGCTCTATCCCATGAATCAATATTCGTAAGAATTATTTCATTGCCTTATCACCGAATGGTCTCATCAAGTTTGATATTCGTCAGGTAGTCGACTGTTTCGGCTGACCAATTTTATCGGTCAACGGCAATCGACCTGCGCTGTTGTTGTGTCAACTGAATCGCCGTCGCTCAGGCCAGTAAACAGGATTACATCTCAATCCGGAGGCCATACGACCGTTCGGTATTTGGACTGTCGTCTCGTGCCTCCTTTTCAGTTCCGGACAGGTCACGTTGCGTTTCACTCCACAGGGCAGTTTGTGAACAAGAAGCGAAGTGGCCACATCCATCCGTCCCGTGTAGTGTGCGCAAAAAACCAGTCGGAAAAATACGCAAAGTGAACTAGGTTACTGAGTAAAGTAGCAAAACGATGCTGAGTATCAGAAATCAAGTAGCTGCTAAACTAAAAGGGATCAATTCGAAGAACAAGATGCAAGTGCGCGTAATGTAACCCAGTAGTCAAATCTGGTTTATCTGACCCCGTTGTTTCAAGTGGTGCCATACAATTTGTGTAACGCTTTCCAAATAACCTGCGAGAGATCGAATCAGCTTGTAAGCTGATCTCTGGTTTTGTACTGCGTGTTCAACCATCCAACTAGTTACATACATACCTCTCCTAGTCCAATTGTGCAAGCGGTCAGCGGAAGAAGTTGAACAAGGAACGAACACCAAGATTATATCACTGGAAGCGGGCATGCACCACGACAACACAGTGAGTTCAAAGAGAAGGATAGGTGAAATATTTGCGTCGCTGGAACTACGAATCACAAGGTCCTCATTGCCTTTAGCACTTTTCAAAT
>CALYDF020000558.1:0-38746 GCA_944474145.2 Dicrocoelium dendriticum | reverse complement strand
GCTTTGGGAAAAGCATCCGACGAGATCCTAGAAACTCCATGCAAGTTAAACAGTACTTCCTCACAAGTTAACAAATTGGAGTTCGCAATATGCTTGCAAAATATAACAGATATGTAGGTTTTAATTTTCCCATGCATATACCTTAAGGTAGATGTTTGTAATTCGCGTATTCCTTCCATATTAGTTTATATTCTAAAATTTAACAGTAACATTAAGTTCATCGAAAGCTTGAAAATCAACATCATGAATATTTCTGTAGAAACTTTTGGTCCAGTCAACACAGAATTGGCGGATCTCTCACCGACAGTCGAACTATACTGGTCCCTGCCGTGTGTAGTAGGTGATGAAGCCGTGGAAGCAAACCAGACTTCAAAGTACCGATGGCTATTTCTCCCTTACCGGTGCAAGAAACTAGACGCAAATTAGGCCGAGGTCTGTATCGCTCTTGGTACCTGACCTGACCTGATCAGTTTTTTTACTTTATATCCGTAGTGTTTTGTGACACCTCGCTGAATATGCACCTTTTGTCCCGGTATAACGAGCTCATTTTACCAAGAGATAAGTATCTGAAATAATTCCAGCGGAGAATTTTTCTACCGGATTTACAAATTTGGGAAATTTTCGTCCAACTTCACTGATATAGTTTCACGCATTTATCGTCACCCAATAAGTGTTTTGTTTGTTTTGGTAGAAAATATTCCCAGTTTTCCATCTAGCCATTCACACGTCATTTTTCCTTACCCTGAATAGAAGATATTGGGCATATTACTTTTTCACTTAATTCTTCGGAGAAGCAACCGTCTACGTTTCCGTTCCTCATTTCATTCGGTTAGATCGGCCAAACCGCCTTGCACGATAACGATGTAGAGATTAGCCGACCTACGCAAGACCGTACAATGCTGAATGAACCAGTCATCTGAACTTCACCTGATTATTAGCGACAGAAACACTTGCCTACAATGAAGCTACGCTTACCCGCAAAACCGGCAACGTTCACTCGGCCACAATGGCCTCAGCATCTGTGACCCGAAACGGAATATTTTATGCAAACAAAACATGGACAATTGTATTGAAACTAGGACTGGTGTGTTTTATACATACTGGCCGTTAACATCCAAAGAGCGCCACTGTCAGCCGTAACAAAATAAAGACATAAAACAGCACGACAGGACCTCTTTTCTTCTCTCCTATGCACACAACTGTCCAATGGTGAAATAATTATTGGCCTTAGAACAGTCGTTCCACTCGAGACGAAATTAACACAACCAAAGCTTCAGTCATATATTAAAGGAGTAATTTAAAGACAAATCAGCAGAAGTGTGCATGGCGTTACAATATTAGAAACACTGGGAAGCACGGAAATAATTGTTTCCCTGAACAACCAAGATATGGAATGCTCAACTGTTCGAATACTCTTATGCAGTGAAGCGACTGCATTAATATCGGTAACGGCTATCATCTCAAAAGAAAGAGAAGCGCAGAAACACCACAAACTTCGAAAGCCTTGTAAAGCCACTGTTGATTAATGCAACAAAGCCTGCCTTCAGATGATTCATACCAAAAAGACGGCAAAAGATGTGCCTACGTTGCGCGCGAAGCTCAATAGCATAGCGCTCATGGCGTCAGCCTTGAACTACTAAGCACTGAGTTCAGACCCAGCTCAGGCTATCTCCACCTGACGAGTCCAAACCAGCACAAAAACCCGGTTGAAATGTGCCAGTGTGGGAAAGAGCAACACTCATTTATTGCCATTCAAGTTACGGTTCAAAAGATCGCAATGACCGATGTTTATCGCAAAGTGAATCGAGGTCTCCATAGATGTTGCGAGCCTCAAAACAAACACGGAGCAAGTTCCTGAAAATATGTTTTGATTTGCGTTCCGCTGTGCCAGAGTTTGCACGCGGATCTCATTAGCATAGTGGTCAGGCGTCAGATGTGAACGACTAGGATCTGAGTTACAACCCAGTTCAGGCTATCTCCGCCTGATGAGTCCAAACAAGCACGAAACCGCGGTTGTGGTGTGCCATTGTTGAAAGAGAAAAACCCCTCCAATTTTATGCCAGATATGGTCAACGAGATCGCAATGAACGATGTTTACATAATCGTGAAGCGAGGTCTCTATAGCAGTTGCCTGTCTCAATACAACCACAGAGCGTTTTCCCTAACATCTGCATTTAATTGCGTATTGATGCGTAATGCGTTTCCCGCGGTTCTGGGTAGAATAATCTTAAGGTAGTCAGCCTTGAACTACAAGGAACCGAGTTCCACCCTAACTAAGGCTGTCTCCACCAGACGAGTCCAAACCAAAAGGAAACAGCGGTAATGGTGTGCCGGTGTTGGGAAAAACAACACCCATATATTTCAATCCTAGATACAGTCCACCAGATCGCATTGAACTATGTTCACCTCAAAGTGAACCGAGGTCTCTAAAGAGGATGTGAGTCGCGACACAACCACAGAGCGTGTTCCAAAAATTTTGCATTGAATTGCATTCAATTTGCCAAGCGTTGCTAGGGGCTCTCCGTAGTACATTGGTCAGGGCGTCAGCCGTTAACTGCTAGACTCTGAGTTCCACTCTAGCTCATGATATCTCCACCTTACGTGTTCAATCCAAAATAAACTGCAGTTGTGTTGTGCCGGTATTGGAACGACCAACACCCATTTATTTCCATTCAAGATACGGTCCAGGAGATCGCAATGACCGATGTTTACCTCAAAGTGTACCGAGGTCTCTATAGATATTACGGGTCTCAAACAGAGCGCATATGGAATTCCTTAATTCTGCTTCGGATTGCATTCAACTGTGCCAAGAGTTGCTCGCGGATCTCAGCAGCATAATGGTTAAGACGTCAGCCGTGTACTACTTGTGACCGATTTCCAACACAGCTTAGGTTATCCCCGCCTAACAAGTCCAAACTAGCACGAAACCGCGGTTGTGGTTTGCCAGTGTTGGGAAGAGCCCCACCCATCTTTTTCCAATCTAGATAAGGTTCACCAGATCGCAATGACTGGTGTTTACCTCAAGGTGACCTGAAGTCTCTATTGAGGTTACTATTCGCAAAGCAGCCGCGCAGCAATTTCTCTAAATCTCGCTAAGAATTGCGTTTCGTACTACCAAGTGTTATTCTCGGATCTCAGTATCATATTAGTCAGAGCTTCATCAGTTAACTACTAGGAAACTAATTCTAGCTAGCAGAGCCTCTCCAGACCTGACGAGTTCATACCAGCAAGAAACCGCGGTTATATTTTGTCAGTGTTGGGAATAGCAGCACGCATCTATTTATATTCCAGATCCGGTCCTCGAGGCCGCAATTACCGAGGTTTACCTCAAAGTTTAACGAGGACTCCATAGCAATTTCTAGTCGCAAAACAACCACACAGCGTTTTCCCAAATTCTGCTTTGAATTGCGTTTCGCTGAATCAAGCGTTGGCCGCGGATCTTCGTATAAAAATGGTCAGTGCATCAGCCGTGAAATGTTAGGATCTGAGTTCCAACCCAGTTTAGAATATCTCCAACAGAAGTGTCCAAACAAAAAGAAAACGCGTTTGTAGTGTGACAGTGTTAAAAAGAGCAACACCAATTTAATTCCATTCAAGATAAGATCCAAGAGATCGCAACCAACGTTGTTAACCTCAAATTGAACTAAAGTACTATAGCGGTTGCCAGTCGCAATAAAACCATTGAGCATGTTCCCTAAATCCTGCATTGGATTGCGTATGGATGCGCAGTGCTTGCTCGCGGTTCGCGGTAGAATAATCATAAGGGCGGCAGCCATGAACAACTAGGCTGTGAGTTTTACGCAACTTAGGCTCTCTCCATCAGACGAGTCCAAAGCAACACGAAACCGCGGTCATGGTATGCCAGGGTTGGGAAAACCAACTCCATCCATTTCCATCATAGATACGGTCTACGAGATCGCAATGAACGATGTTTACCACAAAGTGAACCCAGGTCTCTATAGAGGATGCAAGTCGAAACACAACCACAGAGCCTGTTCCATAAATTCTGCATTGAATTGCGTTCCGCTATGCCAAGCGTTGCTCGCGGATCTTGGTAGCATATTGGTCAAGGCGGCAATCATAAACTGGTAGGATCTGAGTTCCATGCAAGCGCAGGCTAGATCCACCTCACGAGCCCAAACAAACAGAAACCGCAGTTGCGGTGTGCCACGGCTGTGAATTGGAACGTAATTACATTTCCCTTCCGGGTGCGGTCCACTAGATCGCAAACACCGAGGTTTGCTTCAAATTGAACCGAGGTCTATATTGGGGTTGCAAATCGCAACCCAACCACACAGCATGTTCCTTAAATCTGCTTTGGATTGCATTCTGCTGTGCCACTCGTTTCTCGTTGATCTCAGTAGCATAGTGAAAAAGGCGTCAGCACTGAACAACTAGGTTTTGAATTTCACCCCAACTCAGGCTCTCTACAAATGAGGATTACACCCAACAAGAAACCGCGGTTGTAATGTACCACTTTTGGGAAGTGCAACACACATAAGACTCCATTCTAGATAAACTCCACAACATAGCAATGACCGATGATTACCTCAAAGTGAAATGGAATCAATATAGAGGTTGCCGGTAAAAAAACAACTACAAAGCGATTTCCATTATTTCTGCTTAGAATTGCTTTTCTTCTGCGCCAGGCTTTGTTTGCGGATCTCAGTAGTATAGTAGTCATGGCGTCAGCCGTGATCTGAGTACCAACCCAGCTAGGGCAACCTCAATCTGACGAGAAAAAACCAGCACGAAACCGCGGTTGTGGTTTGCCAGTGTTGAGAAGATTAAACTCGTCTTTTTTCATTCAGATACGGTGCAAGATATCGGAATGACAAATGTTTACGTCAAAGTGAATCGAAGCCTCCATAGACGTTGCGAGTCGCAAAACAACCACAAAGTGTATTCCATAAATTCTGCTTTTTATTGCGTTTTGCTACGTCAAGCGGTGCTGGCGGCTAACGGTAGCATATTAGTCAGCGCGTCAGCCGTAAAATACTAATGTCTTATATCCAACCCAGCTTACGGTTTCTCTACCTGCGGAGTCCAAACCCGCACGAAACCGCGGTTGTGTTGTGCCAGTTTTGGGAATAGCTGCACTCATATACTTCCATTATAGGTACGGTTCATGAGATCGCAACGACCGATGTTGATCTCAAATTGAACGGAGGTCTCCAGAGACGTTGCAAGAAGGAACCCAGCCACAATCTTGTTCCCCAAATTCGACGTTGAATTGCGTGCCACATTCCAAGCGTTGACATCGGCTCACATTAACATAGTTGTCAGTGAGTCAGCCGTTATCTACTGGGATCTGAGTTCCAACCCAGCTCAGACAATCTTCAACTGAGTTGTCCAAACCAGCACGGAACCGCGGTTGCGTTATGCGAGGTTAGGAACAGCAAAACCCATGTATTTTCATCCTAGATACCATCCACGAAATCGCAATGACCGATTTTTACCTCAAACTGAAACGAGGTCTCTACAGCTGCTTTGAGTCGCTACACAACCAAGCAACGTGTTCCCAAAATTCTGCTTTGAATTGCGTTCCGCTGTGCCAAGCGCTGCTCGCGGATCTAAGTAGCACTGTTTTCAGGGCGTCAGCCAATAACTACATCGAGCTCTGTTCTAACCCAGTTCAGGCTCTCTCAACCTCACGAGCCGAAACCAACACGAAACCGCGTTTGTAAAGTGCCCGCGTTAGGAAGAGCTACACCCATTCCAGATACGGTCCACGAGATCGCAATGACCGATGCTTACCTCAAAGAGAACCGTGGTCTATATAGACGTTGCGATTCGGAAAACAGCCACACAACATCTTACATAAATTATGCATTAAATTGCGGTTCGCTGCGCCATGGTTTGCTGGCGCCTCACAGTAAAATAGTGGACAGGGCGTCGGCTGTTAACTATTAGGATCTGAGTTTTAACCCAGTTCAGGCTATCTCTATCTGACTTGTCCAAACCAGCACGAAACCGCGGTTGTGGTGTGCCAGTGTTGGAAAGTGCAACACCAATTAATTTCCATTTCAGATACGGTTTACCTGAGCGCAATGATCACGTTTACCTCAAAGTGATCCGTGGTCCCTGTAGACGTTCCTAGCCGCAAAACAACCACACAGCTGTTCCATAAATTCTGCTTTGAATTGCTTTCCGCTGCGCCATGCCTTATTCGGGGATCCTACTGGCATAATATTCAGGGCGTAAGCCATCCACTACCAGTATCTAAGTTCCAACCATGCTCAGGCTTTCTCCACCTGATTGCACAAACCAGCACGGAACCGTGGTTGGGATGTGCCAGGGTTTGTAAGGGCATCACCCATTTATTTTTATTATATGTACGGTCCACGAGATCGCGATGACTGATGTTTACCTCAAAGTGAACCGAGGTCTCTTCAGCGGCAGCGATTAGCAACAAATCCAACAGCGTTTTCCCTAAGTTCTGCATTGAAGTGCGTTCCGCTTTGCCAAGCGTTGCTCGTCGTTCTCAGTAGAACAGTGGTCAGGGCTTCAGCCGTTATGTACATAGATCTCTGTTCCAACCCAGCTTAAGATATCTCCACCTGACGAGTCCTTACAAGCACGAAAGAACGGTTGTGTTTTACCAGTGTTGGGAAGAGCAACATCCGTATATCGCCATCCCAGATACCTTCCACGAGAAGCCGATGACCGTTGTTTAACTCAAAGTAAACCGAGGTCTCTATAGATTTTGCGATTCGAAACATACCGCACAGCGTGTTCCCTAAATTCTGCCATAAATTGCATACCATTTGCGATGAGTTGCTAGCGGCTCTCGATCGCGTAATGGCCATGGCGTCAGCTGTTAACTACGAGGATCTGAGTTCCACCCCAACTTAGGTTATCTCCAACTGACGAGTCCAAACAAGCACGAAACCGCGGTTGTGGTGTGCCAGTGTTGGGAAGAGCAACACCCATTTATTTACATTCCAAATACGATCCAGAAGATCGCAATGACCGACGTTTAACTCAAAAGGCTCCGATGTCTCTGTAGATGTTGCGAGTCGTTACACAACCACACAGCGTGTTCCCTAAATTCCGCTTTGAATTGCGTTCCGCTGTGCCAAGCGTTGTTCGCGGATCTCAGAAGCATAGTGGTCAGGGCGTCAGCCGTTAACTACTAGGATCTCAGTTCTAATCCGTATCCGGCTATCTACACCTAACAAGTCCAAACCAGCACGAAACCGCAATTGTGGTTTGCCAGTGTTTTGCAGAGCAACACCCATTTATTTCCATCCTAGATACCGTCCAACAGAAGCCGATGGCCGAGGTTAACCTAAAAGTGTACTGAGGTCTCTATAGAGGTAACGAGTGCCAAAATTTCCTACACAGCTTGTTCCCTAAATCCTTCATTATATTGCGTTTCGCTGTGCCAAGCATTGCTGGCGGCTCTAAGTAACATATTTATCAGGGAGCCAGCAGTGATCTACTGGGATCTGATTTCCACCCAAACTCAGCATATCTCAACTTGACGAGCCCAAACAAGCACGAAACGACGGTTGTGTTGCGCCACTGCTGGGAAGAGCAACTTCAATTTTTTTGCATTCGTTTTGCGGTTCACGAGATCGCAATGACCGATGTTCACCTCAAATTGAACCGGGGTTCTCTATAGAGGATGCGCGGCTAAAACAACCAAACAGCGTGATCCATAAATTCTGCATTAACTTGCATACCATTTGCCAAGCGTTGCTGGCGGCTCTCTGTCGCATAGTGGTCATGGCGTCATCCGTGTTCTACATGGAACTTAGTTCCACTCTAGCTCAGCCTATCTCCACCTGACTTGTCCAAACAAACAGAAAACGGCGGTTGCAATGTGTTATTGTTAGGATAAGCAACACCCATATATTTCCATTATCGGTAGGGTAAGGAAATCGCAATGACCAATGTTTAAGTAAAAGTGTACCGAGGTCCCTTTAGAGGTTGCTTGCAAACACAACCACACAGCGTGTTCCCTAACTTCTAATTTGAATTGCTTTCCGCTGTGCCGAGGGTTTCGTGGTGATCTCAATGGCATATTCTTTAGGGCGTCAGACGTTTACTACGAATATCTGATTTCCACTGCAGCTCATTCTATCTCAACCTGACGAGTCCAAAACAGCGCGAAACCGCAGTTGTGGCGTGCCAAAGTTGAGAAGAGGATATATATATATATATATATATCTTTCAAATACGGTGCAAGATATCGGAATGACCAATGTTTACGGCAACGTGTATCAAGGTCTCTACAGACGTTGCGAGTCGCAAAACAGCCATGCAGCATGTTCGCTAAATTCTGCTTTGAATTGCGTTCCGCTGCGCCAACCTTTGCTTTGGAATACCAGTGACATAGTATTCAGTGCATTAGCCGTTAACCAACAGGATCTGAGTTTTACCCAGCTCAGTCAATCTCCACTCGACCAGTCCATAATAGCACGGAGCCGCTTTTTGATGTGCCATTGTTGGGAAGAGCAACGACCATGTATTTCCTAACTAAATACGGTGCACGAGATCCAAATGACCGATGTTTACTTCAAAGTGAACTGAGATCTATACAGCGGTTGCGGGTCGCCAAAACACCACACAGCGTTTTCCCTTAATTCTGCTTTGAATATCATTCCGCTGTGCCAAGAGTTGCTTGCAGATCTCTGTAGCACAATGGTCAGGGCCTCAGAAGTAATCTACAAGGATCTCTGTTCCAATCCAACTCAGGCTATCTCCACCGAACTTCTCCAAACCAGCACGAAACCGCGGTTGTGGTTCGTCAGTGTTCGGAAGTGCAACACCCATTTATTTCCATTCTAGAAACGGTACAGGTGAACGCAATGACCGACGTTTACCTCAAAGTGAACCGAGGTGTCTGCAGCGATTGTGAATCTCTAAACAACCACACAACGTGTTCCCAATATTCTGCTTTGAATTGCGTTCCACTGTGCCAAACGTTGCGCAAAGATCTCAATGGCATAGTCTTAAGGCGTCAGATGTTAACTACGAATATCTTTTTTCCACCCCAGCTCAGGATATCTCAACCTGACGAGTCTAAACCAGCACGAAACCGCGGTTGTTTTATGCCAGTGTTGGGAAGAGCAACACACATATATTTTCATTCCAGATACGTTGCAGGATATCGGAAAGACCAATATTTACGTCAAAGTGAATCAAGGTCTCTGTTGGCCTTGCGAGTCAAAAAATAACAACACAGCGTGCTCCCTAATTTATGCCGTGAATTGCATTAGATTTGCCAAGCGTTCATTGCAGCTCTAAGAATCATATTGTTCAGGGTGTCAGCCGTTGTCCACGAGTATCTGAATTCCGCCCAAGCGCAGAATATCACAAGCTGACGAGTCCAAACCAGCATGAAACCGCGGTTGCGGTGTGTCAGTGTTGGGAAGTGCTACACCCATGTATTTCCAACATAGATACGGTTCACGAGATCGCAATGAACAACATTTACCTCAAAATGAACCGAAATCTCTGTAGCGGCTGCTATTCGCTACACAACCACACAGCGTGTTCCCTAAATTCTGCATTGAATTCTGTTCCGCTGTGCAAATCTTTGCTCGCGGATCTCAGCAGCACAGTTGTCAGTGCGTCAGCCGTGAACTACAAGGAACTCTGTTCCGGCCCAGCTCCGGCCATCTCCACCTGACTTGTCCAAACAAGCACGAAACCGCGGTTGGGGTGTGCCAGTGTTGGGAAGTGCAACATTCATTTGTTTTCATTCCATATACGGTCCAGGAGAGCGCAATGACCGATGTTTACGTCAAAGTGGATTGAGGTCTCTATAGACTTGGCAATTCGCAAAACAACCACACAGCGTGTTCCCTTAATTCTGCTTTGAATTGCGTTCCGCTGTGTCAAGTTTTGCTGGCGGCTCTCAGTAGCAAAGTAGTCAGGGCGTCAACCGTGCACTACTGTGATCTGAGTTCCACCTGAGCTCAGGCTATCTCAAGCTGACGAGTCAAAATGGCACGAAACCGCGGTTGTGGTTTGCCAATGTTGGGAATAGCAACACCTATATCTTTCCATTCTAATTAAAGTCCACGAGATCGCAATGACCGGTGTTTACCTCAAAGTGAACCGAAGTCTATATAGTGGATGCGCGTCGAACACATTCACGCAGCGTTTACCCTTAATTATTCATTGATTTTATTTACGCTTTGCCAAGCTTTGACGGGTCTAGCTAAAACACCTATAATGTGGATTTAGCGTTCTACTTATTCAAGTCATTTTGTTGTTTTCCTTTTAGAGATTTTCACATCGATTCTGGAACGTCGGTGCAGATTACCTCACGTACGCTACGCGCAACCCACGTTGCGTTCCACCGACCAAATGGTCTGCTTACAGCTGATGGAGAATCATTTGGTGCAGTTTCGTAATACTCAGTTAATTTCGGCCTATTTGAATTAGCTCAAGTTCTAGGCATTTGGCACCTTTGGCAGCAACCATGTTCCAACTACTACGGTTGTCGACGTTCTGCTGAAATTTCGGAATAGTTTGGAGTGTGAACGAAGCCCTGACCGTGCTCATTTCAATTGGACTGTTGGTGATTGTTTCGGAGGTATTTAAGCGACTGATTCTATTGACGATTTTAGTCACAGGTGAGACATTTTTAGTGCGCTGCCCAGTCTTCTTCCACAGTATGAATGCCGAACCGGATGAATATAACTAAGCTGTTCTCTCTCTCATAATTTCTTTAAATAAATCGCTTTTTATGTTGCTTATTTGTTAAAACTTTGCCAGTAGTCTTTCATATTTATGCGATAGTTCATGTACAGACGTTGCCATTTGGAGGACTATATATACTGAACAGATGCATTGTGAAACTTGTTCACTTTTGTGTAGATTCAACTGGCTTTCTTGAGCTGGGAACATTTGCGATGGAACCTGCCGAGACAAATGAAGAATGGATTCCAGACCGAACCTTTTTATGGCACGAAAGAAAGCTACCTATTGCTGTCAATCTGGATAAGTATACATCGGGTTTTAATTAATTGCCGCAATCAATTGTGTCAATTGATGCTATTCCGATCAAGGCCCTAGCGCTTATGGTTCCCTGCGGATCGCGGGTACGATGAAGTTTCTTCAGGTTCAAGGTCGTAACCTTCCGTGCGCCCGGTCATGGCGGCTTCCTCATTCCCAGGATAAACAGCGCAATTGCACTATAATGACATAAAATGTATGATAGCTACTTTGATGAACCGCTGAAGTATGTGAATGAGTATTTCTGGGATAAAACTCATAGTTGGCTTTCGTTTGAGAGCACAAATCTACTGTGTGTTTTGTAATTCAGAAACTGCTTGTTCCGGACAATGCTGTCTTGGATTTGAGCGACTCGTAAAAACACCCGGATCTATTGTGAAAATAAGACTGGGCATAAATACAATGATATTTTTACAGTTGATTAGAGTAACAAATCAAAACTAACGGCGACATTGTCCAGACCAATGGCAAACAAAAATCCTTTCGCATCTTGCAATAGTCAGAAACGATCCACTCAAAGGGTCAGCGTACAAACGCGTGCCAGTCACATGGACAACCGATGGAGCTGTCACCAACACACAAATATCCTACAGTCGATAACCCAACCAATGGGTCTACCCAGGCGAATGACAGTGTAGCTTGTGTAGACAACATGATATTTGAAATCATTTGCAAACAAAAGTCAGGCTGTCTAAGAACAATGTGGGAAGAGTGAAAATGGTCAGATAGTTCACGTGGGTGCGTGAGACTTGCTGTAACATAAAATTTGGGCAAAACTCAAAACGAAAAAATGCCATGCTTGAAAATGCAAAACGTCCGTAACACACCTCATTAAATTACTTCCTAAAAATTTTTCTTGCTTGAAAATTTGCCCGCTCTAGTTTCCCTTAAGCTTTTCTGTTCTATATGTGGTCTCAAATAACTTTTACCTTCCATACTTTGTCATTGCAACCACAGTTCCGAACAAACCGTCCTTGGCGGTCACTCAGTCTTCAATTATTAAAATCGGCCAGGGTACTTTTGGTGGCATTCGCTAAGGAACCAACCAAGTCCACCGAGATGAATGTTCGTGCTTCTTTTAGCCCCTTTTTTCGCTTATGCATTAGTTGTAAGTATTTATTAGTCCATAGCTTTCAGAACATTGATGCAAGTTATTAATTTTTGTAGTACCGTGTCTAACGTGCCTGCAAAGTCGGGGAATTTTGCTGGTCTATATTTCACTTTATGAGTAACAGGTCATTTGAAGTGAGTGCTGCTTGATCTCGCGCATCCGCGTCTCCAGGGATAATAGTCCTGTCATTAACAGCACGTCCTGCTTCTGCTAGAAATTTGACTAGATTCTCGTCGAATAGGAATTGCATGTCAGCATAGGCAGTAATGCTCTTCGGATAGATCAACTAACAGTTTCCTAGATTCAAACGTGCTGACTTGCTTGTGTTCGAATAACCTGCCACTAGATACTACTGCTTAAAAGCTTGTTGTTGATTCTATCTTGAGACGGACCCCGGAGCGTTCGACGCTACTCTGCAACGGCACAAAATGTGTGCAGTTGGTACTGAAATCCCCTCCGTGACACCTCTTATTCCAGTGTACCTGGTGAATGTCATAATACAAGAATCAGTACAAATTGAGGGCTAAATCTCAGTGGGCATGCACCATATTTGCAAGCAAATGAATATGCAGCAATACTGTCTGTACTTTATTTTGCCGCTGTTGACAATTAACGGCCCGAACTAGCTGAAGCCTTATTATCTAAATTTGAACCATCTCCTTTTTATTCTAAACGGTAGTGAGGGCGCCAGCTTTAGTTTGTGCTAACTCTCTTGTACATGATCAACAGTTACAAGGCAGATGAAATACGGTTGCTCACCTTAACAAGTCCACTACTTTTGTTTTGCATCCAGACACTGATAACTGGGCATTACATGACCCATTTCTTATACAAGTACATCGGTAGTTGCAGACAGTAGTAATGGGATCATGAACAATGGGCACATTCCTATGTGCTTACGCGGCCGGATATGTTAGACGACGGCGGAATGGGGTCAATTGTGAAAGCTGGCTAGCTTGGCGATCACAAGGCACTTGCTGCGCACTGGCACCAGAGGTAACTCGAATGAGTCACTCACCGACCTGATACATAATCCGCGACCCAACTTCTCAAGATATGGGATGCGATCGGCATCGGTCAATAGCGGCCGCAGCTTTGTGTGCAAATCACTTGCCTGTGAATCTTAACCTACCGTGATAGTGTGGGGCGTGACGATTGGCCAACGATTAGCTAACTACTGACCTCATATGACCGTTTGTTTGGATATCTATAATTTCTACACTATTGGTTATTGAGGAGCTTGCACTAAATGAACGAGTCATCTCACAGTCTATCTTTTCTACTTTTTGTGTTTCAAATTATAAATGGCTGTTTCAAATTCCACTTTCCAATAGACCATTTAACTGCTGATGCTCCTATAAAAATGCAGTACTTGCGTCAAATACTGTTAAATATTTGTGCAGCTCCTAAGAGACAATTGAACAGATGATGACAGTTTATAAGCATCTCTATCATTGCGTGTCTATCGGATATTATAACCGTAATATTCAGGTAGTATTCAAATGTATGGTAGAACAAACTGTATCCAACCCAGAGTAAAGAGTCAACTAGTAAAGGGCGTAGTCGTCGCAAGAGACTCCATCTCAGTACCTCTTTGTAATATCTTTTATCCATTTATATTACTTGAATTGCCAAGTCAGCTTTCTATGCATGACACATCATGTTTTGAGTGAACATCGTGTCAGTTTCCACAATTTCGCATAGTTCAGTTAACCATAGAGGCTTGTCTGCTGCTAAAAACTGCAATTTAGTCGGCTAATATAGACAATCAATTAAATCAATCAAACTAAAGTCCGCGAAATCTTTATCCAGTCAGCGTAACGCTTCATGACATGTGCAAGATAGTCTCTTCGGTGAAGGCATATAGGCATATAACAGCGTCTTTTTATTCCACAATCTTACTCCATATTTCTGGAGTTGGAAAAACACATGGAATAATTGGCCACTTGATATCGCACATTTGCAGGAATTCCGGACCGTCTAATCATTGCCATAAGCGCTCACAAGATGTTACACTTCTAGGAAGCAGAACGGCTGGATTAGGTTCAGATTGAACGTACTTTCATTGACTTTGCATGTACGGACGGTTGGTAAAAATTTTACAAAAGCTCTTTGATAAATCTTTGATATAGTAAAGTACAGGTGTTTTGAATCTGTCCACAATAAGGTGCTTTTAAATGCCACGCGCCTTTTTTAATCACAACTCCAAATACTTGATTGGCTAGCTTATCGGCGGAGAGTTCTACTCAAAGAATGGACACGTAAGTAAATGGGACCAATATAGAATTCGCGTAGACCAATGAGCAGTATGCACGCTTTTCTGTTTCCCAAAATCAAGCGTACGTGACTGCGCTGTATCAGTTTCAGACACATACAACAAAACATTTGTGACTGAGGCGATTTTTCATAGGTCTGTCTCCTTGGTATGCACCTGGATATTCTAACTTCGCTTATCTCTTTCATTCCGGATCACTAATTTTGCAATGAACCTTCGTCATCAAAGCTGACTTCCTCGCGTCATGCGTGTTTGTTGCGGTAAAGTAACAGTAACTAGGTTGGTACGATAAAGGCCTATGACTCTCATTGATCCGTATATAGAAGAAAGATGGACATGAATATTCTCCTCTTTTTCGGCTCATCTTTCAGTACAGTGAAAAAGAAGGCAATGCTTAATGGAATTACATTCCAGAACCAGAGTTCATATTACTAGGCCTCCTAATAGATTAATTATTCTGATCCTACCTGCTATCTCTGTAAGCGAGATCACTTTTACACTTTAACACATTTTGAAACCCACTTTCCCAGCATGAACTCACCACGGTTTAGCACGTCTCTGATGTATGCAATAAACGCTAGGGCTTATTAAGCGTACAGGAGCGAAATGAAGATACCATCGAAGTAAAGCCTATAGATAGTGTCACTTACCACCTGACTGTATTGATCATCCCACTCTTCAACTGTTCGGCGTAACGCACAGGTGGCACAAAAGGAGCTCACTGGGCATCCAAGGGGTTTACGGTCAGTGGGTACTCATGAGCACGCGTCAAGATTCCTTTCGTCACCATAAGACTCGTAATGCACCTTTACCTATATCTTCGTCAATTTCAGCTGCATAAAATTTTCCTCCATATCTGCTGCAATGTCCACCTTCTCGTACTTGAAAAGTAATGGGATTACTGTATGACTAAATATGACATCAACACCCTGCAGCAAGCAGTCGTTTAATCAAAAGCCATCATACTTTGCAGCGCAATCTGAAACCACATGTAGCTTCTCAGATTTCTTGGTGTTTTTTACGGCAAGATGCGGGAAGTACCGGCGAGGCGTAAACTTGGGCTTGATTTGCTCTTCAAGGACGGCAAACACATATCCACAGTTACCGTATTATGCCATCGTAAAAAGAGTGGCTACCCTTACTCAAACAGATGGAAGTTGGGTATTGCCTGCTCAATGTGAATTATGGTCTGTTACCTTGAGATTGCACTTCTTAATCCAATCACACAACGTGTAGTCTAAACTTGACACTCCAATTATAGTGGTTGCCCCTTAATCACTTTTGCAAACTCTGTAACCGTTGCCATGCCATCTCACAATCATCACTTATCTGTGTTTCCCCCCTGCTACGGCTTGTTGTCTCAAAGTGACAAGCTGCCAAACTTACTGACTTTTGTGCTATGGATAATGCCGCTCTGTCTACAACAGATAGAACGCGATCCTCAGAAGCAAAGCCGAAGAACTCACTGTCATAGAGCAGTATAAGTTGCTCTTCCATAGATTGCTGGCTGCATCAGGCATGGTTGAAAGAGACGAATGACGCGGTTCCAAAATTGGGTGGTCCAATCTTTGTCCACACAAGTGGACCAGTTACAACAAATGGAGGAAACCCTCCACCACGGAGCTGCTCCAGGTGCCAATGGGCTGCAAATACATCCGCTCCGGTAATCATTTGCTAGCGGTTATGAACAACGAACAACTAACAAGGAATTTAGTAGGTGTTGAGAGGAAACGCTTTAGACGTCCCGTCGGGTGGCATTGCAAGGACGCCGAAAAATTAAAAAAACAGTTGGTTATTAATGTTTAAGTTATGGACTTATCATTATTTGCGCTCTAGTCTTGCTATCCATGTATTTTCACAGCAGGCTCATGAGACAATAAAGAATCCAAAGTCTATTTCAAAAGTGAGATGGAGATGTAGTATTGGTGACAAAGCGCAGCTGTGTAGCTGAGACATCTAAACGTCTGTAAATATAAATACTGATGGTACAGAATACACCGATTCTGGTAGAGCATTCCACCTTTGACACACGCAGATAGAAAAGAAATTCCTGCGACAATCAAAGCGGTTGTACTGTTCTGCCAGTTTTAGTGAGTGACCCTCAAATTGGTATTACGGCCAAGTTGAGGTAAGGGGCGGCAAACATGGTGCGGATCGTGTAGAATTAAGTACAACATCATCAAGTCACCTTGTAAATGGAAGCAACATCTGCTGAAATTATCTAATTCTTCCGGCTTTACTTCTAAAGGAAGATAGCGCATTGCAATATTGTACTTAATGCTCGTCACTGGGACTGCTCCAATGCACTAAGGTCTAGGATTTGTCAAGGATGCGAGGCTATAATTGCATATTCGACATGAGGAGGAACATACGCACTAAGCACCCATTTGTCCCAAGGCCATTTGGGACAGGCCCACATGTTGATTTCCAGTTTTGGAGGCTTTAGATGATTGCCTGGAACAACACAGATCATTTCGAACCAATACGCCCAAATCTCATTCGGTAGCACCTCAATGCAGCACATGCGTACCGAGCCTACAACAGTGGTTGCTCTGGTGCTGTATGGAGAGCACCTTGCATTTTCTCATATTGGATTTCAGGGAATTTTAGAGGGAACACCGATGTACTGTGTCTAGATCACTCCGAAGTAGTTACTTGTCAGTATTCCTCGGAAACTTATGCCGAATATTTAGTCATCCGCAAACAGCAGGAAGTGCCACAAGAAGTGTCTGTGCGTGGTCCTTGATAAATACCAAAAACAGTCGGCGACCCAACACCGAGCCTTGAGGCGCACATGGTTCAACTTGTACGTGGACACAGAAAGTGCTCCGAATTGTGACAACCCATCGTTGTTGAAGGTGGTGAGTGGCTATCCAGCTGGGAAGCGGCTCACTGATCCCGTTACGCTGAGGTTTGGAAAGGAGTATCAGGTTACCTAGACGGTCTGGTGCTTTCGAGAAACCAAGGTAGATAAGATTAACATCCGCTTCAGCATCAGCTGACTGGGTCTAGCTAATACGTGGTTTCGAAGGAAGTCCTGTTGCTCATAAATTATAATGTTGGAGTTTTCCGATTTGACCTCCAGCTCATCGGCTATGATGGATTCTACCACCTTGGATGTTTTGGAGAAGGGAAACTTGGCGTTAGTTTGAATCCCTGGTTCTCCATCGGCCTTTTTGAAAGGGTGTTATGATTCCATTCATCCACATGAACATAAATTAGCTCCGGTTTGAGCAGCGCTGGAAAAACTGAGCCAGTGGATCCGCCAGTTGACTTGCTGCTGCTCCTAGTGTCTTTTGGCAGGTAGTACTGAACCTGTGCATTTATGTTTGCGTGGAGTGTTATGCTTCTGCAAGACTGCCTCGTTGGTAAAGGAGATGTGAATTACCGCGGCGGGTTGAGGAAAGTTGGAGTATCTAATGATGGTAATACCCTCTGAAAGATGGGGTTATATTGCATCCGCAGCGTGTTTGCTGCTTCCGTAGCCGATCGTGTTGGGCTACCTGTCGTCGTGAGTGGCGCAACTTTTTGTCTCAACTTCCGTAGATCATTGGCGCACTTTTACAGCAGTTTGTGATTTGCGCTTAAGCTCCTGCTATGTTCTGCAGATGCGCGGCTTTGTCATCTCTGAGCAGTTTAGTACAGTTTTCCCGTTTTGCTAAGTAATTATTCCAGCGTTCTGGTCTTGAGGATAAGCGATACTCTCGCCACAATCATTTGCGTACTGGCAGCGAATCTTTTGTTCTCCTCCTTACGTAAGTAACTGTTTCAGACCGTTTAAAAACTGGTGTCGCTGAAGCATCCAGAAACATTCGATTGAATTAGTTTACGAATTCGTGCCACGCGATTTCCGGTGGGGGTCTTCGGCGAGGAACGACCATGTTGTAGCACTGACGAGGTGGGCTAAATAGGCGGTTCTTAGTAACATTTACTCCATTAAGGTGACGTCATTGACCAGCTTCTTTTATGATAGCACATCAGACTGGCTGCAAATATCAATGCTTAACGCGATAGACAGGTGGGACACATCATTACTACTCAATGAAATTAACCGCAAACTGCCAGAGCTTGCTTGAATCGACGATGTACCAGTTAACATCCTGATCATTATCCACGCGGGGTACAACTTTATTCAAACATCACAGAGCAAATCTTCCTGTATCAATCTTAAATCCAACCTGAAATCCCGGAATGCATCAGTTTCAATACACCCACGGGTCACTTGCAAACGTAATGGCATTATACTCATTCGCGCCATCTGTCTTGAACCGGAAGCGTTGAAACATATGTTTGTTTGTTTCTGCGGGTCCACTTTACGCACCCGAATTAATCTTGTATGATGGTGACCACTGGATCCTAATTGGTTGCACTTGCAAGTCTATGTGAACGGCCGCTAAGTGACCATTGCCGAGACATTTGCAAAATACTTTATCCGTTATCCATCCACCAGACACACCCGAAAATAAAAATTCTGACATATCAGAGTATCACGCTGTCTAACACAAACAAAGCAAGCTGTTTTCGGTTTCACTATGGTGTTTGCTCGATAATTGCATGTGGCCTCATATTTGGTATATACTGGGATAGATGGATCTTGAAAACCAGATTTTACCTTTTTCAAATACGATGACACCTGTCAAAACCTACTGAGTGTAAAGTAGGTTTAAGAGGAGACAAACTCAGATAATGCTTTGAAATCAATTTTTCTCCCATCTCCCATCGACCTTCATATTTACGATATTGTTCAAACTCCGAAGGTTGAACAAATAATCCTGTGTGTGCACCATTAATAAACTATTCGGTCTTGGTTTCGATCGACCAATAAATACACCAGGATCTTTGGCAAAACAGGGATAGTGATGAGTACGTTGCTAGGTTTAAAAGGAGTAAAGTAGCAAATCAAAAACTAACTTCAACAATTTTCAGACCAATGGCCTACAACCATCCCTTCTCAAGTTGCGACTATCAGAAGCAATCCGCTCAAAGGGCCAGCGTCGCAAAACGTACCAGTCACGTGGACAACTGACGGAGCTGTGTCACAAGCACCTGAAATTCAATACATGTGCTTGGGAAACGATAGGAAGCTTGAAAATCAGACACGTCCGTGGCATTCCTCGATTGTGTTTCTGCGGGAAACTGGCAAAGACTGCGATGTGGAGATAATAATCGATGCACATAACTAGATCCTTAAGATGGAGTGCAAGAAATTGTGCCGATGCAGCTGAATTGGTTGGGTGTACATACAAGTAGGTTGATAAACTGCAGATGAGAAACAGCAAACTAACATGTTCGCAGATGAGCGATTAGCACGCAGATACTTTCAAGGTCCCTTCCGAAAAGTCGTCGATGAGTGTGATTTACCATATATGTGTAAGCAGATCAAAATTAATGTACTTTTTTACAGGCAGTGCCGTTGCTACCCTGTAAACTATCGCACAGTGACTTTCCTCCCTCTGCAGTCGAAGCAGATGGAAGCGGTCGTCTCTGGGTCCATAGTAGAATACTTGGATAAATGTAGAGCTTGGGAAAAGGAGCACCATTGCTTCCTTGTGCGGCGCCACCAACCTGACGAGTGTACGCAGTATTTGGATGGAAAGACGCATGGCAATTTCGAAAGCTTTATCAAACACCTTGGATTTTCAAGGCTTTCCACTGCTTAGAGCATAGTATCAAACTTTACAAAATACAGTGTTATGGAGTTTGCGAGCTTATCCCCTAGTTGCTCTAGTTTTATATGTTTTTGAAAGATGTACATACGTCCTAATAGATCAAGCAACAAACCGACTAAGATGAAATGAAATGTTTCAAAATTCTCAGTGCTGGGACCGCGCATATTTATGGTGTTTGTTAAAACTTTACAATATGCATAGCCATTCGTTTCCTGATTTGCGCCAATGACAAACGAGTAACAGCAGGGACTATCTTGGAATGTCCAACGTGACCTGAACTGCGTCCACGAATGTTCAACAATGAACCTACACTAGTCCCTCACACATAATTGAAATGAAGTCCAGTTGCCTCATCAGCCCGCGAGAGTGTAAAGCCTTGGATGACAGGACTCAGAATGGGCTTCTCGTTAGCGTCACCTAGAAATACGGATTAAGGATGATCCATGCTGTTTGAAACAATCCGAG
This sequence comes from Dicrocoelium dendriticum, assembly GCA_944474145.2. Classification (NCBI taxonomy): domain Eukaryota; kingdom Metazoa; phylum Platyhelminthes; class Trematoda; order Plagiorchiida; family Dicrocoeliidae; genus Dicrocoelium; species Dicrocoelium dendriticum. The sequence goes on along the minus strand of CALYDF020000558.1, from coordinate 18,252 downwards.
GATTCGAGAACCGGTACTAAACAACTTGGCTTAGTTTTACAGAGTCTTGAGAATATTTGACCCACCAAGCTTACCATAATGTTTAACGCCTACTTAGAACTCCGTATATAATATGCCATTCAGCCATAGCGCCAGTGGCAGAAACAAAGACTTGCTACTCTCGAGACATCAAATTGAGTTATATCCAAGGAATTTGGGAGTTTCTTCAAGCCAACCTACTAACATATAACTGAATCACCTATTAATATCCAACAGTCAATATAGGCGCTTGCTGGAGGCCTCACAATAGTTTACCGAATGCTGAACAAACCCACCCACATTTTGCCGTTCGAAGCTAGGAATAAAACATAAAGCCAACCTAATACGTCGAGAGTTAAAGTTGTCAATATATTATGGCCTGCTGAAATGCTGCCACAACGTCCATTTTGTTATTTGTTAGACTTGAAACGCTCTCATAAGCGTTGTGACGACATAAGCACACGTTGCTGCGTGATACCATTCTGCTTACTCTGTATCATATTTTCCGATTTCAGGGAAGACATTAGGCACGAAGTTGTTAGCTACTATATAAATAAAGAATGTTGTTGGCTAAAATATTCACTACGCTGTTCGCAGTGTAAATGACGTGAGTTAACTCTGGTTCTCCACCAACATTTTGTTTATCTAATCCATATTCCATGGTTACTTGCCCTCCCAACATGTGTTGTGTACTTCGGAAGATGACTACCACCAATGAACTCTTGACTTCTACCACCTTTCGTTCATGCACTCTGTGATACATACTTATGTTAAATGCCAACCGACATAAACATTACGTAATTGGCAAGATTCATGTCCGGATCTCACACTAGAAGTCCAAAGAAGACGTCTGCCCTATCTGATGAACGCCGGCTTACCGATTATCACCCATGTAATTCCATATAGATGCTGCTATGTCTTCGCTTCGGTACTCACTGTGCAAACCGTTCACTCCCACTGTGCAACTCATCCAGATTTCCCTCCAACACACACACATCAGAGACGAATTAAACTCACGCCCCAAGGGCACACACCTCCACATTTAGGCAAACCGTTTGACACAGCCAAGCTACCCCAATAGTCCAACCAATGGCGTTAGGTTTCATTCGCCGTATAGCGAACCAAAGTGCCAAGGGATAACGGGCCTAACAAGAGAAAAGTCATAGTCCAACCGCGGACTGGTTATTGAGTGAAAATTTATGTACCGTAGCAAGAACCGTTTGCATTCCCTTTGGACAATGACAATGACGGTTGTTTCGATAGTGAACAGGTATTCTCGAGCAACGTGCTTACTCTTTCTGATTCCATTTTGCTTAGATTGGTAGTTGTTACGTGTCACTTGCCTCTTGGGGCTCATAATACACACTTTGCTTATAATTCCAAAGCTGTATCTGTAGCGGTAGCCGTCAATATGTACAAGAGTATCCACTCGCATGCATGGGCAATATGCATTTATACAACGTTGGGGCACCGGATTTGTGTAATAGCGTATGGGCAGATGAGTAAAATGAAAGAGAATATTCGGTAGTACAGGTGGTTATATGTCCTTGGTCCAGTCTTGTAAAAGCACATTGAGCGATTTTTTATTTTGAATATTTTCGTTGCGTTATTCTGGTAAAGTGTTGTTAATAAATATTGCCATAATCTCAGCTGAAGGGAGTGCGATTTGCAGTTTATTCTACAGACAGCTAAATCTGAACAGAAAGAAATTTGAGCAAATGCTTGTTCCAAACTTTGGTATTTTCAGTGTATAAGCATTGTTGCGAGAATCGCTTTTAGCTATGTTAGTTAATGTGTAGGCGGAACGGCATAGGTTTTCTTGTGGAGCAGTCAGTGAAGCAGCAACAACTTATGCTTAAATCATCAAAATGACGTGGTTCTAGTTAAATTTCTATGTAGCGCTCTCAACAAATCATGGCGGGTTGAATATGAAGTAGATATTAACTAAATTAGCTGCGCAGGTGTTAGATGACATTTTTCGTTCATTCTCATTTTAGTATATATTATGCTGCAGTACTCGGGAACGGGGATGGGTGAGTAGCTTAAAACTCTCAACTGCAGCAAGGGTTTTGTGTACCATCCTGAATGCATTATATACAGTTGTCGGAGAATTTGAATATACAGGATTACGTAATTCAGTGATTTCGCTTGAAGATCTGTATGGGGAACATGATAATTAGTTTGTAAAATAGATCTTACGAGGATGGAACCGACGTATGACATGATGCGTATCGTATCATATATCAAATCATATTAACTGATCGGTTGTAGACATTGTCGTGGGGAATTTTGCACTGTGGGATAGAAGTAGTCCAACTTCTTCCTTATCAATATACATGCGTTCATGTTTGGTTTACCGGTGTAAGCCTTTTTAAATGACAGCAGATCAATCACATTAATCTGATGGCTTGTCGGATTACTCCACAAGTTTCGAAACATTTAACCATATTACCCGAATTTTAAGGACGGATAGTGAAAGAATTTTTTCTGAAAAGCCCGATGGAGAATTTGAAACATGCACGGTGAGTATAATGCTCCAAATGTTCTTGTTTTACTTGAAACCAAATGCAATATGCTTAATCCACGAGCATATCAATATTCTTCCCATGTGTAGCTTCAATGCATTCGCCACAAAGGCCTAGAAATACGCCTGAGTTTTCCCAACTGATAAGTGCAGGTAAATTCATATATCTGTGAGAAAAGTGGGAACACTTTAAATAAACACTTTTCAGAACAATAACTAATTAGCACTTAGATAATTATTGCTCATTGAAAACTAAGCCAATTTTGGAAAACACCTTTTAAGATTGAAAACATTATCAATACAATATCATAAATTCATTGAAATAAAATAACTTATGTTGAACATTGCAGTGCATTCCACAGAAGCCTTCCGTGTTGGTTCCCTTTCCTTAAAACTACCTCAGAATCCCATTGGCTGCTGCAATTTTTCGTCTTTTTGGATTCTGGGTGACCGCGTTCACTATGTCTTCTCTCACATTGTGTGTGGTCTTCGACGGATGACTAATGTGAACCACCATTCCGTTGGACGAATTAAACTAGAGCAGAAAGTGGAACGATTACTCGAATTCACTGTCCAGGTCCGGCTAAAGGGCACTGTGTTCTCAGTCGGCAATTGCCCACCCGATCTGGACATAATAAGCATTAGGCAAGAGATCAGAGGCAACCAGACGCACAAGCTATTTAAGGAATATGAAAGACTGACACGACTCCAATGTAGATCCTTGTAATACTTCGTATTTCATACGCATCTTCTAGGAGAACAACCCACTAACTGTAGTCTGCAGTTGCGACTACAACACGGAATTTCCCATACACCCAATAAGATTATCCTCCAATCCGTAGCCTTCTGGCCTGAGTAGCAAAATACGGTGATGCACGCACCCAAAGATTTGGAAACGGAGTTGAAAAGCATCAGGCACCGTACCATTTATGCTGCTCCCGTCCGTCTACCGCAGGTAAAAAGCAGCTATGTTGTGCATTGATAATGCACTACCGGGTGCTGTGTGATGGAACTGCTGAATTACCAAAACCATCTTGTAAAATGCCAACACCCATTCGCAACCTCCATCGTGTGGACTGGAATTCAATTAATAAAATATTCAGTATCATGTACTGGAACACGTCATTAATAACTCACGATCCTATTGTAGCTACATAGGGAATTATTAACAAGATTGCTTTTTATGTGGATCCACTGGCATCTATCACATAAAAAGCCTGTGAACATTGTAGTGAGCTCAATTTTCTATACAATGCCATAACAAAATTGAATAACATTAAATCACATTATTGTGGGAACAACAGCTTCGCAACATCAGTAAAATTACATGAGACTCTGCTGCAGCTACAACGTCTAACCCACACGGACAAAATCAAGGAATAATTTCAGGTACTATAAAATCCAATAAAGTATATTCAATGATAGAACTATTTAAAATAAGTCACCCTAAATCCCATCAAAAATTGGACACATTGGCCATAGATGATATTTCAAGAAGGAGCGACATCTCCGGCTTATGTGATATTAGAAAACTCTAGTTTTGCCTCCTGCTTTGTCCCTAGCACTCAGATGTTTCATCCAATTATTGCAAACAGAATGAGCATGCCACTCTATAATATTCCTGTGACGTACAGATAGGGGAAAATTTTCATCCCATGCATAAAATCATCAACTCTTCCAGGCCCAGATGGCTTCAAGTCAGATGTTATAGAACTCGGAGAAACATATATATATATATAATATATATATATATATAACTTGATAGTGAATTTCTTTAAAATTTCTCCTGCTACCGGCTGCTTTTCATCTCAAACGAAGGCATCCATTATAAAGCGTAAGTGCAAGGGTGACCAGAAAAATGATAGCTTAAGCTAGAGCCCTGCAAATAACGCCGCTGCTGATTTCAAAGCCCTAGAGAGAATAGTCAAGAACATTTTAGAATTAATTACAAGACTACATCTGATCAATCCCTCAAAAAAGGCTTTATTTCAAAACGCCCCTTCGTTACCTGCCGGCTGCAATTCTCCAAATATGTTAAGACCAAGATTGACAGAGGAATGCCAATTCTTATAATTACGTTGGACATACCAAAAGCGTTCAATCGCGCGCCACCCAAGTCACTGCTCTCTGTTCTAGAATCATATGGCATTGGAAACTCTCTGTAGAATGGTTAGATTCTTACATAAACGATCGAACACAGGTAGTTAGAATCGGCCAGCAATATACCATGCCAAAACAAAATAACCAGCGGCAACTTACAAGGAAGTTTCCTCTCCCTATTGCTTTGCTAATCCACCAAACAGCATATGCGACTTGATCAAACATGGACGCCTATTTCTGTCTGTAGATGACGTCAAACTGTTCCAATATTTTTTACAGATCAACTACAAATATGCCCAGAAATAATGTGTGAATAAAAATCCGCCAAAAATAAAGCTAGTGAAGGTCTGTTAATTAGGTTTCCGCAGTAAAATCGCAAATAATTTTGTACAGATACCGCATTCCAGAATGCTCTAGCACAGTGTCCGGAAGCGTGATCCCAGCCTCAAATTCAGTTAGAGGCTTAGGAATTAGGTACCCCGACTCTTTCACTTTATCCGAACATGTGCTTACATATAAGTTGCAAAAGCGAGGCAGGTATGCGGATATAACACTAGAACTCTCTTCCTGCCTGAAACACGAGTTGAGTCACTCAAAATGATCGAACGGTCGACTCTGGAATACTTTATTGCGTGCACAGCCACTTGAGTAAGAAAGACAAAACCATTCTGAAGAATATCCAATGAACATTTGCCAAGCTGGCCATGGATCGCTGCATAAACCGTTTCTATTATCACTCGCTGTCGACAACTCTAAATGAATCTAATTTGGCGGAGACACCTATATATCAACCAATTTCTCTTCTACAACATTCTTAACCAACAAATTTACGTAGATAGCACATTATTTGAACTGCGGAAGACGGCAACCTGTCCAAAACAAATGGCGGCTACTTGCTAGAATAAGTGATTGCAAGTAATAAAGCTCCATTTAAGCCTAGGAAAAAACTACCCCTGTAGATCTGTATGGGTGTAAACAATATCACTTTTCGAAATTGCCTACAAACTATTCTCACTAGATTACATGTGTTGAAGAAATTGGCTCCTAAAGAAAACCCTAGAAACATTGAAAAAAGCTGGTATAAATAACATATGAGCAGCTAGCTGCCTATAATCCTCTTGCCTACTCCATCTCATTACCCAAAATACCAAATCTTATGTCCTTTCAACACCGTGTTATTAACTACTCTTGAGCTGCACAAACTACAAAGGGGTGAAACAAGTATTGGTACGGTTTACGTATTAGGTCATCGGGTCTAGAACCCGAGGGCAAATTCATGATCCCAAATTTTATTATTCAAATTTAGTAAAACTTTATGGATTTATGTCGCATAAACCATGAAACATATTCACCGCACAAATGGGCTCTCCCACTTACGTAGCCCTATACCGCTTGTCGGTAAATCTACGAATTTAGTTATTTATTTATTTAGTCGGTGCTGACTCAAACCTTAATACTCCAGTTGTAGCGTAATAAACTTTTGATATACATCTCGATTTTCTATTCTTCCAACGTTTTATAGTAGTTCATAATGGAACTATTTGTGATCCAGCGTCTAAATAAAGTACATGTTGTTAGGATTCAGATAGGAATTACTAGTCGGAAGAAACATATCTAAGCGAGAGCCAACTTATGCAATTTACCGGACGTCAGCCAAGGATACCCTATTTGCTTGATCCGAGGAACACCATTTGTCCGCTTTGATTTGAAGACTGGTTGGTTGATTTGGGGCACCAGAAAGCCCTATGTAGATATTGGCTGTCATATGGCTTAATCAGTACTAAGAAGTTATGCGAACAATAGTTTGGCTTCATAACATATAACTTCCCAACACATACGGGTGTTATGGATCAATAAACATTAACTTTAAACGAGCCAAGTAGCACAGTTTAACAAGCTACTTTCGGTGATCTGGTAGGGTAATCAAAATATGGTAATAAATGAAATTAGTAATTAACTATCCAAACGGCGCTTGATAGTAATTTATGCATAAGTCCGGCACTCGTAGTTTATAGCACAAATTTGCCACAGGTAATATGCCCAAGGTATGTCGCAGGAGGAGCTTGGGACTTTAGTAATGATTACCAAATGGTAAGCCATTATGTTCGTCATCCAACCGTCTTATAAAAATGTATAGTGTCAACGAACAGTTCAACAGCCATCTAAACAAACTGAGCTATCAGTCTTCTATTCTATAGCCAATATAATTGATTACCCCACGCTTCCATATTGTTGGAATATGGACCTTCTCCATAGAGTGCGGTTAGAATGTAGCCAGAATTCCTCCAGATCACTGGCTGCTGCCTGTAAAGCCTTTGGGCAAATGATATCAACACCAGTGGAGCTGGGGATACGCAGGGACAGCAGTTTCTTTGAAACACTTTCTGCAGTAAAAGTAATACTAGATAAGGCTGATGGCGAGACAATAGAAACAGGGGTAACGATTGGGCCTGTTACACTCTGGAACGTTTGTGTGTAATGAAGGCTTAAGAGTTCGGCTGCTTCCCTTGCTGATTGCGCGCATCTGTCAGTCTTGATCAGTGCTGGAATCCCGCGTCGCACGTTACAAAGGCATTTACCATACTTGTGTACTAGATTGCGGTTAGTGCAGAATCTCTTGCTTAACTTCTGCTGATGCGTCAGCATGTCCTCGCGGATTTAACTCACACAGCATTTACGCTGTGCCACAGACGGTCCGGGTTTCGGAATTCGGGGAGTACTTGTGAGCTCTCCACGCTAGGTCCCTCAAGGATATGCTTTTGCACGTTCCGCTCCTTAGAAATTACTTGCATCTCCCTTAAGGATGGATGGATTTCTACTCAGACACGTGTGTTACGAGTGTGCTTAATAGCTTGTGGAAGTTTCGCAGGCGATTTATGGGGCCTTCAGATAAGAAGGTCGAATGTACCTGCTTAACAAGCGTGGATGACACATCATGATCCTGAACTTATACACTTTATCATACTCTTCCTCAGGATATTCTGCATAACAAACATAATTAAAATGTAGAGTAACATGGTCACTGCGACCCAGGGGTGTGCTCCTACTTATTCTGTCTACTATAAGATTTTCTTTGGCAGGCACATCATCAAATATCAACGGCTTGTTGGCAGTTCGAAAAGTCCTGGGAATGGTTACTTGGTTATACAGATGGTAGCTAAACATTACCTCTTATAAACATGCTTTGCACTGTATGCTTCCAGTCGCCGTTATTTCCAGATCGTGCGCATTACATTATCTTGCGATGAGAATGTGAATGTACATCTTGCTCAAAGTAACCTGAAGAAGGTGGGTTACTTTGTAATCCATTTTACACGTAGAGTTTAGTGGACGGTAAATCACAGCTATAAAACATTTGGCTTTCTTCGGTAACCATAGCTTGCACCGAAGCGAATCTGGCGCACTTATCTCTGTGTGGGCAGAAACTTCACATCAGCTGTTAGCCTTGTATTTGAGAAGCAGCCACCACCACTTCCAGCGCTATCATTCCGAAGCAAGGACTTAAGAATCTGCAATCCCAAGGCTTAGCTAGGTCACCGTAATCATAATGAGAGCCCGCGGCTGAGACGCCTGGCGTTCTCTTAGTTCAGGCAAAATTACTAAGAAGTCCTTAGGTGTCAGTATACGAAAAGGAATGTGTTTTGGATGTGAGAAGCGTGTAGATGGACAACAAATTAGTGTTTAGTTTTAAAGCCGACCGTTCATCGGTCGGCCCCTAATGGTTTTCCTGGGTCTTTGGTTCTTGAATTTCAGTCAGGCTCTATGGTAACATGCAGCATCCAAGATCGAGATGTTCTCTCGTTTGTCTCCCGGTCCAGACCGATGTAGCTAATGCCATGTTATCTACAATGTGTAGGGTTTTAGAGGGAATATTGCATTAGCGACACCTGACGGGACATAGATGCACATGAGAGAACAACCCGATCCCGGATGCTACCTGACTGAAATCCAAGAACCAACGTCCCACTTCTTCAATACCAAGTAGAAATTCATCAAAATTACATCCGTGACTAAAGGGGAAAATGTTGATATTCCTACAGAGACCGAAGATAAAAATAGTCCTGCAACCATTGATATATAAATATCGGAAAGCGACATTGACGTTATGGATGCAGAGGGAAATACTTATAATCCTGATGCAGATGCTGCGATCATAGTTGATGAATTAAAAATGTAACCAAATTTTGGTACCGTAATACCCATACAAAATTACTTTGTGGTTGTCTGTCAGTGGTACGTTGATATTGGTCATGAAACTCTCACTATGCTTGTCCGGCTCGGATCGACTGTATTGCAGTACATCAATCATGAATTCAATATGTTTAACTACCTCAAACAAATACAAACTGCGGTTGACGCTAAGAAACGAAATGTTTTTGAAATTTGCGAAACCATGAGCAAATATTAAGAACACGAATGGCGTATTCTCCTTCAGATAGGCCCTGATTACTTTCGGCTGCTGGAGGTTTCAAAGGAATAGTCAAGACTTTTAAATGATGAATGCTTCAGAAACTGTACTAAACTAAATACGAAGACATGTGAAGACGAATGTATTACATCGCATACACTATCAATCCATTACCGCAAAAATATATGGATCCGGAAATTTGAAGGAAAGGTACTTCACATAATTGAGCTACCACCAGTATAAAAGAGGTTGAATGAAAGTGGAGCGAGATTACTTGAAATCGTCAGGTTTCTCGGCAAGCAAAACACGACTCCGTGTTGTCAAGGAGAAAACATCTCAGGATGACAAGCCAGCTTGAGGAAACAGAGGATAATTTGCGAAAGTTGTGCATTTCTTGAACGTGTATCAACCAGTTATGATGCAAGGTTTTGTAACCGTTTAGTTGCGAAGGAAACCAGCACGTTTTCTTTGTCACCACATGTTCAAAATGAATTGGCAAGCGATTCATCAGAGCATATGGTTAGGAAATTTATTGCTGGGGTCGAGGCAAACTAGCATGTTTGCATTACTCGTGATAGCAATCCCGATGTATCAACAAAAGTGCGAGGAGTGAAAATAAATTGACTGCAGAGGAACATTTGGACTGCTTTGAGATAAACAAAGATGTATGGAATTCAGCTTGATGGCCGCATGGTCATGCGTCTAATAATGCTCATATTATGACAAGCAGAGACATCTGCAAAATCAATCTAAATCTGCAATTGTGTCATACACAATTCATTCCCTGAAGCTGGCTTGTGTACATCAGGCTTTAACGACGGTTCATTCTGTTAACTTTTTGTGCGATGTACCGAAAATAACCATGCTCTTTCATCAATATGCTGCTGGAATGTCTTGATTCAAGTTACAGGTTTAAGTTTAAGTGGCTGTAGTATCAAGATAAAGTGTCGAACAGGCTCTGCAAGGGTGTAGGGAAGAAATACTCGGAACCCGTCATTTCTCAGAATCAATTAAGATTAGCTAGAAATTGCAACTACAATGTCAACTGCTTATTTAATCCTCCCCTTGTTGTTATCGGTACAGTGAATTCTTTTTCGAGCCTTTGGAGAACTGTTCTCATATTAATAAATGTTGCATACAAATGTCAATGCAAAAGGGCCGGATCTGCGGTGAAGTTATTTTATCATAACATGTTAACAGCATCCTCCTTCGTAATAAGAAGAAAATGGTTTACATTGCAGTGGATGAGCAAACGAAACGGTGCGATATGTTGGGATTAGACATGGATGCTGAATCCGCCGAACGAAACAAATGGACGGAGAAGAATGGCTTGAAATGTCGTGGATGTATCGATGATTTCAAAGGAGACACGTTGTCCGTCATAGACACTGGCTGACAAAATCATATATTTTTCAGCAAATGCATGGCCTAGCAAAACAGTATGCTTTTCTTACACCGTTAAATCTGCTTGGTTCTAAATATGGTTTTTCGCTTATCTAATTGTATGAAGATATATAAAAATGGGTCGAATCGCTCAGCACAATCTTGTCTCTCACGTCTCTTTTGTTTTTGAGCTTTTGGAGATCGGTTCACACAATAACCTAAGGAAGAACAGATATCTTTAAATATAAGGGCTGGACCTGCAACAATTGTTTGTCAAAATTTTGACCTTAAGTTAATCATCTTAAGACTAGAGATACAATGTCAGACTGGTGTGAATGACTTCGAAACTACCACTCTACATTGGGGTTTACCCCCATTCCTAATCCAGCAAGTGAAACGAGTGTACATGGAGTTGTTTGATATAGCAATGAGATTTGATACCGAGGTAAATTTAAAATTGCTGTCCGTCATAAACCGTTTGACTGATGAAATGCCATTTGTTTCAACTTGTTCATGATCCTGCAAACAAATACACCTATCTTCATCATCAATCATCATCATCAACAGCAGTACATCAGTCAAATGAACTGATGCTTCGCTTCCATACAACCAGGAGTACCTATGAAATAAAGAATAATACGAGGGAGAGAAGGATGACTTACCTGAAATCCTTAATGCCCTAAGCAAACTTTCAGGGTCAAGATGCCTACACCTTGTGAAGTCGACATGCCGTCACAAACAGCTGGCTATCGTGCACAGATTAGGCGGCATTAGCGAGACAGTTTCCACTTCCACTTCCACTTCCACGCGTCATGATCAGCCATTACCCCGCAGATAACTCAGCACCAAAAACACTTTAAACAGGCAATCCAATTAGGACACGGCAGCATGCACGCCACTGGTGTCCAGTGCGAGCCATATCCTGTAAAGTCTCGAGCCAAGCGAAAGGCGAGTCACGTGGACTCCAGCACGGAAGGCGAGACGGACCAACGGCACCCGGTTTGTTCGTTAGTGACTTCATTTCCCGCTGCCAAGTCAACTTCAGTCCACCTCGAGCCTTGAGCCACCCTACACCTGGCAGACTAAACAAGGCCCTCTTAGGTAAGCGGTGACCAGGCATACGTAGCACGTGCCCGAGCCAACACAACGTATTCAGTGCTATTTGTTGTTCTAGGGAGCTAGCATGATTATCACCACCTAGTACTCGCCCACGCATATCATCGTTGCAGACACGCTGGTGCCACCCAACACCAGCAATGCTTCGCAGACAAGGATGACCGCAGACTTGAAGTCGCCTCAGATCTTCAGACCGAGGCGGCCAAGTCTCACTCCAATACAGCAGAACGGCCCTCACTGTGGCCTTGTAAACCAGGCCTTTCAGACGGAGGGAAACTCCCTTCTCTCTCCAAAGATGTCGCAGGTTAAAGAAGGTAGCTCTGGATTTTGCAATGCTTGAGCTGACGTCAGTTTCTATGCGCCCGGCATTGCTTATGCAGCTGCCAAGATAAGTGAAATTATCAACTATCTCGAGTTCCTCGTTCACGAGCGTCAAGCGGGCATCAAGTGGCTGGTGGTCCTGAAGCAACACTTTTCACTTTGAAGGTCGAAGTGCATACCAAACAATGGGACCACTCTAGACAGGCTATTCAGGGTTGGTTGTGCTGCCCCAACATTGTCGAAAAGCAAGATGATATCGTCCGCTTAATCTAGATCAACTAACCTTTCAACGGGTAGCACCTCAACGCCTACATAGTGAGATTCCGCAAGGGACCACTTCATGATAGAATTCATGACAAAATTGAACAAAAGTGGAGAAATCAGACAACATTGACGAACGCCACTTATGGTCGGATAGCTATCCGATAGGACACCGTAGACGCTGACTCGGCCTGTGGTGTTCGAGTTTAGAGCACGAAGGATGTTCATATATTTCGTGGGAACACATTTACGTGCAAGCATTTCGATCGGAATCGATCGATCGACTAAATTGAACGCACTCTAGAAATCGAGGAACACAGCAATTGTTATACACATTTCTTACAAAATCCCTGTAGCTTGCTGATAACTATGGTATCCAATTACCTAAGTAGTGGGATATATATATATATAACATGGAATTCCTTGTCAAAAGGAGAAGAATAAAATATTTTTAAAGCCTTATGAAACGACAAACTTAATAGATCTTCTGAGCTTTAGACATACATGCAGCAATATCCCTTTAAGGAAGCTACTGAGCATGTTTCCTACCGAACTATAAGCGTTAAAAGCTGTAAGAGTGCATTTCCATAACGCAAGGTTATAACGAGCAGCTTTCAAGCATCAATGTATCGGAAAGGCCTACGGATTGACATGTATCTCCATAGACGGAAGGTTTCAATAGACTGGAGTGAGCTATCGTTATTAATACTACAGCTTTAAGTAATACAGGAAAAGTACATGTATTAATTTGTTTACGAGGACTGTAACATACAGATGCGTACATTTACTGCAGCGCGCTAACATTAGACCTGATTTTTATTAAGTGAAATGGACTAGTTGTGCGCTGTTCGCAATTGTTAGAGTCATTGCTATAGCCAGCTAATGGAATTAAGACTGCCAGGGGGCGAGAATTTTACATCCACCCAGGCGTAAAATGCTGATGTTACACAACTGCTGCTGATTCCTTCATATGCTCAGGCAAGCTGTCCCATATGTATATCACTCTCCGTTCGAAGCACAGTGCGTGGGGAAATCGCTTGACATCTTGCACCACAATTTTATATCCGTGTCCGAGGGTGCTTCGTGGCCACCGTAAGTGTAGTGTTGACCTCAACAAGAAGAGGTCACCGAGATATAGAATACGGCAGGACATAATTAGGTGAACTTGCACCGGAAGGCATGACAAGGCATACAGTCCCAGTCCATCACACCAATCTTCATACCGCAAGCCACGTAAACTCGTGCTATGCCTAATAACAACCTGCTGGACCTGTTCGATATCCTGTGCCTCGTTTCGCGTAATCAGGATTTAGACGTGCAAACAGTACACTAGCATTGCTCTGATAACAGAAGAGAAGAGGTGCGTGGATAACATTTCACAAAATGTGCCAAAGTTACGATAGCACAACAAAAGCATACGTTAATTCCTAATAGAATAGCCCGTTTGTGTTATCCACGGACTTCAAAAGGCAGCGCGAAAGAACATCTAGCTATTTCATGGAGGGTGTGGGATATAGTGGTTGTAAGTCAAAGGTGTAGGTTCCGCCGTCATCACACTTTCTTAACTCATCAAAACAGATTTGGCTGGTGTTGTATATGATAGGTTAAATGCACGAGCAAGTTAAAAGTTCACTCTGGTAAACGAAATGCTGTAATCTGATCAATGTCTAACTGGTTGAGTAAATTAATGTGTCGCAAGGAGATGGACGAACCAATAGGGAAGCAGATAATTAGACGCTTTGTGTGTGTGAGTCAGGGGTTGCATGCACGTGTCTGTTTAGACTAGCCGTGAAGAATGCTGACAGAATACACAACATCACCTCTCCGCTTAATTGAATGTTGAGTCAAAACCATATCGGTGCGGTCGTCTTTGTTATCGGCCCTTCCTGAAGAGCTGCGGGCTTTGCGTGGTTTCTTCATTAAAGGTTGTTGTCATATGCTCCGTTCGTCTGATACTTATGAATAACTTCTGGACGTTGACTGTGCGGCCATCCTCCAGCCGCTAATTGCCTGGCCCTCATGCACGTGTTATTCTTATCGGATCTGATAACGTGGGCTGTCCTTTTCATGCAGCGTTTATCTCTACGCGCCCGAATGTTCCGGGCTGGAGTGGAGTAGTATGCTTCTGGTAAGTGGTCTGATATCGATGGCGACGATCTAACTCGTCGGAATTATTGGTTGCCGGAATAGAAAGTGCGGCATCCAACTTTGTCCGTAGGGCCCGCCCAAGCATAGGTTCAGCTGGCGTTTAGTCTGTGGCCCGGTAGTGTATGGTTCGGTAAGAAAATAGTGCTTGTAGATCGGCATTCTGTACCAGATAAGCGAATAGTTTCGATACTCTTTTTCAAGGATCGACTGAACGGCTCTATCATGCCGTTTGCCACTGGATTATACGGCGTTGTACGTGAGTTCCGGATAGCGTGTAGTTGAAGGAACGAATGAAACTCGTGGCTTGTAAACTTCTGCTCGTTGTCCGTCACTACCTCCTCTGGTAATCCAAAGCGGGAAAACGTATATTTCAGTCATCGAATAATGCTGGCAGTAGCCACCTCTCCACACAAATAGACATCCGGCCACTTACTATAAAAAAGGTCGCCACCAAACAGTTCCTTGATGCTGAGGCGCTGAGCAAATGCAAATATTTCCATTATGTTATGCATGGTGGAAGAAGCCTTCTACCTTATTTAAGTGAGGATTGGCACATATTTGTTAGCATTTGTGCTGGCAGTTATTGCATGTATTAATAAACACTGCTAGAAAAGCGTTTAGATATTGAGATGGTGCTACGTGAGTAGCTCTCATTCTGTTGTGTTAGGTGTAGGATATTAGCAGCATGGATCTCTTCCGTTCTTGAATACCGGAATTTTACTGCTCAATTTTATTGCGCAAACAAGGTTGGTGTTAGTATATTGCATGACAGAATTTAAATTCCTAATATAATCGGATTCTAAAGATTATTTTTTATGTGAACGCTTGAACCCTTCTATTATCTAACGATTTCCACTAAGCAAGTGAATATGAATAACCGGGTAGTATATAATTATATATGTGTATGTATGAATATCCATGTCTATTTATTTACATCTTTCTCTATCTGTTTATCTATGTCACGGTATCTCACCGCATCAGTGGATTCGCGATCTTGTTTAACTAAAGTGGAGGTTAGAGTCGATGCTCGTCAAACAGACTGGTATCGTTCTTCAATTGGCGTACCTCGATGCCTATGCTGGAACCATTCTGTTCCTGTTCCAACAACGATGTTCCTCACCTTCGTTCTCCGTGTGCCATCTTTGTGGACGGCATGAAGATTAGGAGCGAAATTTGCGCTCTCCACGATGTGGCGTACTTCGGCAACAAATCCAGCGCCAATCCATATTTTCTGCAAAAGTTCCCTCCCGGTCATCCCAGCTGTTGTGTATTCTGTCAGCATTCCTCACGGCTTGTCTAAGCAGACACTTGCACAAAACCCCAGACACACATACACAAAGCGTCTAATTATCTGCTTCCCTATTGGTTTGTTCTTCTATTTGCGACACCTTAATTTACTCACCCAGTTAGACATTGATCAGATTACAGCAGTTGGTTTACCTGAGTGACCTTTTAACTTACTCGTGCATTTTACATTTCTTATACAGCACTGGCTTCGCGGCATACAAACCTACGCCATGGAATTACATCCTCCTACGGTTTGCTGGTCTGATCCGCCCTTACGTACTACCGAAAGTGCATGGGCCCAGTGGAAAGACTCGTTTACAAACTATCTTCACCTGCTACCTGCGGCTTCTGACTACACTGAAGGCAAGAAACTGAAGCTTCTCAGGCACCTACAAGGTGATGAAGGACAACGTCAATTTGATGCTTTGGAGCTCCATTCGCAAGATACCTTAGCAAAAACACTAGAGGCGCTGAACAAGTCATGGGGACAGCGTACAAACCTCTTCATGTGTCGTCTCAAATTAGGTCGACTTACACAGGAACCAACGGAAACTGTAGACGGTTTTGTTGATGGCCTGAATCGCGGTGTACCATCCTGCGAGTATCCAACCATACCGTAAAATATAATCGAGGGAGTTATGCTAGTGCAGCAGTTGATTAGTGGAATCACCAGTAACAAAATTCGGGAAGGTCTACTTTCCGGAGTAGTTTCCAAATTGACCTGGGATAAGGCTGTGAAATTAGCTCGCTCAAAAAACATGTACGGCCGAACAGTTGCGATGTTTCGCCACTCACGCAGACATACATGAGGTTGCCAAGATCCATCGCTCGCCAACCGAATTCCAATCTCCACAGAAATACTTGCTCTGCGGCAGCCTATAGCATAAAGGCAATTTTACTAAGTGACTTGCCTTAGAAATGGATTGCGAAAAGTGCGGTAAGCGTGGATATTTTGCCCGTTGTTGTTCAGTACACATTTATTAGTTGCATCCTACAGATTCTGTTTCTGGTCAGCAGTTATAGTCCTCTGAAAATGTATTTTCCAATTATAACACAGGTCCTGTATTTAACTATTATTACGCTTGTCCAAAGCCTAAACTACCCGTGCCTGACATTCTTACTGTTTCATTTTTGCACACGATAGAACAACACATGTTGACATGGAACTTGATTCGGCCTCTCCTATCACTATAGTACCGTACTTTTTATGACATTTATCTATATGACATGCCCATACATCCTTTAGCCTAGTGAGTTGACAGTTATACGAATGCCCAGGTACCAATACGAGGATTTGTGTTGATTGTGTTGCAAATTGGGGCCGTGAAATTGTCATTTGCTCCGTACGTTACCCGCAGAAATAACCGTTCCTTACTCGGACACAGCGCTATGGTTGCACTGGAAATCACGCCGTACCTATCTTATATGCGAATCATGGCAATTAACCTACAGAACTACAGATACAGTACCCGAAGTTATTTGAACAAACAATAGGGCGCGTTTCCTCCTCCATTTACGGTATATGTCTAAAGCATGATGCTAAACCGGTAGCTATTGCTCAACCACGTCCAATTCCTTTAGCCAGAATAGAGGCTGTTTCCTCAGCATTACGGCAAATGATTGCAAATGATCTCATTGAACCGATTAACTGTTCTGAATAGGTGAACCCTGTGGTTACAGTCCTTAATCTATGAAACTAAATGGGCAATTGCATTACCGCCGAACTTATGATTTAATACCACTTGCACAATTATGCTCAGCTACTATGGTTACATCAAATCAAGTGCGATTTTAACACGCTTTAACTTCCTCTTGATCAGTGCACAGTTCTTCGAAGCACTGGGCTACGTAAGAAGAACTGGAACACCCACAAATTGCACCATTTTAATAAATCCTTGAAATGACACATTTTCTTCGTTCTTGCCCAGCAAATCTGGATTTAACAATATTTAATTTCACAGCTACCTAGTTCCAGGAATTCCTCTCTGCTTTTGCAGCCAAAATTAATTCACATTCCTGCCTTCTTATATAGTTTTAATTGAAACAGGCAGGCAATACTCTTTGCCAACTTTACACCTTCAATCTGGTTTATGAATATCACGTGATGATAAAATTCAAAACTTTCATTAAATTCTGGAGAATCATGTGGACAGATTTCAAAGTTTGTGCTATATGTGAGGGAATTTCGCATGCTTAGTTATGAGTGTAGGCAAGTATCCGTCCGTTAGTTCGGAAGTTTGTCAATTACAACGAGTAACATAACATATCTAATTTCATCTACTTAGCACAATGTATGACATTTTACTGTTTGACACTACCTTCGTTTCAGACTGTGCACCTATTTTGGTAGGAACCTGTAGAAAACAACTGTTTGAAGTAGTTGCTGTACACTCGCAAATTTGCGGCGCGTTGATTCAGATTAACCATGGTGGTGGACACTTGAGAACTAAATATATATCGGTTTGATGCAACAAATTATTGTCTCCAATAATAATGCCGCATTAAATGATTAATAATGTTACAGGTACTATTCACCCATATTTTTGGATGCCTACTTTCTTTTGATTTGTGAATTAATCGGGTATGGCATTAAATGTGATTGCATAACGTACAACAACTATCGGATGCGGGAGACATAATTTGATTTATCGGTTATTCAGAAATATGACACAGACGTTGCAAATTT
>CALYDF020000557.1:0-39109 GCA_944474145.2 Dicrocoelium dendriticum | reverse complement strand
AGCGGATTGCAGCAGTACAGCGGAGCAACCGTTAAGTCCTTATTTCATATATAAAGTACTAACTGTCTTACTATTATTGTTATTGTTATTAGTATTATTATTGTTATTTCGATATCCCTACCAACTATCCAACGGGACTTGTTAATCAACGCTTCTTAACCCGTTTAAATTCATTTTTCATAGTTCATTCTAACGGCAAATATTTTTCTTTTTTTCTGATTATAGTAAACCCGATTTGTGTGTAACAGCCTCCAAATGGTTAAGAACCGCTGGTTTACAACAACATGCGGAAATGAGAACAATACCTTCAAAGTCGCATCCAGGACATGAGCAAGAGTACGTTGGACGGGGTACTTGATGAAAGAAAGTCATGTCTTTTCTTCGCACTACACTCAGATGAGCGGACCGACGTAACACATTGTTCCGAGCCACTTGTTTATGTTCAGTGCATAAAAGGCGATAGCTTCAAAGAAGAGTGCTTGTTCTTAGAATCAATGAGCATCACTACACGACTTGCGATGTACATTAGCCGAAACCGCACTAAATATGACAGAAACATTTTATTCATTATCGCTTGCTTTAATGAAAATTGCTCATAAATGAGGTTTTCTTTATTATCACCATCGAAAGTAATTGCATATGGTATTCAGGTTCTGTACTTTAAAGCAAAAACTGTACTTGTTAATAAGAAATAGATTTTGAAAGTTTGGGGTGACTGCTTTAATTGAACCCGCTTTGTGAGTAAGAGTCTCAAAAAGCTGGGGAACCACTGGTCTAAGCTAACTCGACCAGTTCTGTGAAAATCCGTTGCAATGCCGACGGCAGAGCTTTCGAACCGTGAAAGACGACTTGAAATTTGTGCCACAGCAGCAACTCAAATTGAGGCCCGTGCTAACTTACAAGCTTTCCAGTCGTTCCCTTCAAGCAGGGCCGATTGGCAATTCTCAATCAGTGGACTGTCACTGACGGCATCAGTAAATTCCTGTATGGCGCTAACGCCGAAGTAACGTTTGATTCTTGGTATAAGCGGTAGGACCTGTTCGCGGTTGACTTGGCCTGCCAGGATGACGCGTGGAAGGTCTGGCTGCTTCTGCGCAAACTGGGTACGCTGGAACACCAGCGCTATACCAATTTCATCTCGCCGAAGAACCCACGAGATGTTACCTTCAACGAGACAGTCCAAACCTTGTCCCAGATTTTTGGTGAGCAGTCCTCCCTACTTGATGCCCGTTATCAATGTCTGCAGCTGGCCAAGCGTGATGGCGACGACCTTACCATGTACGCGGGCGTGGTCAACCGTGAATTTGAGCCTTGTAAACTTGCTTCGCTCACAGCGGACCAATTAAATGCTTGATCTTCGTCCCTGGTCGCCAGTCTTCACACGATGCCGATATCTGGAGGCGCTTCCTATCCAATCTACAGCAGGATACCATTGTCACACTAGGATCTGACCGAGTAGCGTCAAATGCTGCTGAACCTGAAGCACGACTATGCCACGATCCAGAACGCCGCCGCGTCTGGAATGCTCTAGGCAGTCGTAGCACCTAGGGCGCAATCGTCCTTGCGCCCCACTCAGTCCGACCGAGCGAAGTCCCCGTCCTACACGTGCCGATTCTGTGGTGCCTAGCATTTCCACCGGAACTGCAATTTCCGCCAGCAATGATGCCCATATCGGGTCAGGGTAGGGCACTGTGATGGTTACTGCCATCCATCACTCCCGAGGAAGCAAAAACTGGGCTGGCCCCCACCGGCGATCCAAAGAAGAGACACCGACCCAGACATAATCCCACATCTGGTCCAGTTTACAGCTCCCTGAACCTGCTGGCCACGTTCCAAATCAACATTAAGGATCTTATAAAATTCCTCGACCACTTGGTCAAAGGTCAGTCCGCTCGATTGCACTTGGACACGGCGTCGAACATCAAAACCATCTCCGAGGTTCTATGGCGATCCCTTGGCAAGCCTCCATTCGAAACGACCTCCCAAGCAGCCAGCGGCGCGTGTCATGGTCGCGTGCAGCTAACTGTGCAGGTGCACTACTCCGTCTCCTTCCGAGACGCCACCTTCAACGAGCACTGCTACATCACAAAGGCGGTGCTCGATCTACATGGTCTCGACTGGCTCGAAAGCCTTGGTTTGGCCGACCTGCAACTTCAGGCCATCTGCAACACGGTATATTCTCCGGTATTACCAAGCGACCGAACGGATGACATCTTCAGATAGCCCGCGTCGGTGTTCCAGGATGGTCTTGGCCGCCGTACACGCACGCGCGCCGTGTTACAGCTCGTACCTGGTGCTCAACCGGCAATCCGTCTCAAAAGGCAAGTCCCGTATGCAACCCTACTTTTGGCCGATGCCGTACTCAAACACTTGGAAGACATGGGCATCCTGGTGCCTGTGTCTTATTCCTCCTAGGTTGTGTCGATCGTCGTGGTCAAGAAGCCGAATGGATCCCTGGGCATCTGCGCCAATTTCTTCACCGGTCTCAACGCTGCGCTAGAACCAACTTGCTACCCACTATAGATCCCAGGAGGCCTCTTCACCATACTCGATGGTGGTACGCGTCGCGCTAAAATCGACATGGCAGACGCCTACTAGCAGATCGAAGTCGCTCCTGAGTCACTAGCCCTGTTGACGATCATCACATTTCGTGGTCTTCTTCAGTACACCAGACTCCCGTTTGGTGTGAGAACCGCTCCGGCCATTTTTTAACAGACAGTGGACACCATGTTCTCTTGCATTCCGGGTAGGGCCGGGTACTTTGACGATCTACTCATGGTTGCTCGCACCCCAGGATGGCTTCGAGAGCGCCTGCTTGAGGTCCTTCAGCGTGTCCAGGAGTATGGTTTCCGCTTGAAAGCCCATAATTTTCAATTCTTGCTTCCATCGATCAACTACCTTGGTTTCCTTTTCGATGCCAGTGGCCGTCATCCTGATCCTGTTAATGTACAGCCATCCGGCAAATACCAGCTCCAGTGAATGTGTCCCAACTTCGATCCTTTCTGGGTCTTATCAGCTACTACAACGCCTTCCTGCCATTGCGATACGATATTCTAGCCTCGCTCAATCGTCTGTTACAGAAGGATGTCCCCTGGCACTGGTCCCTTGCATGCGAGAAGACCTTCCTTCGTCTAAAAACCACCCTGAGTTCTGACTTATTGCTGACAAACTACACTTCAACCTTGTTGATTTTGGTCGCTGCTGGCACCTCTGTCTACGGGATGGAACCAGTTCTCTCCCATCGCTTCCTAAATGGTTCCGAAGAACGGTTATGCACGTCTCACGTACTCTGACGCCTACGGAGAAGAATTATGGTCAGATTGAGAAGGAATCCTTGCCGTCACCAAGTTCCACAAGATGTTTTATGGCCGGTGATTCACGCCATCGTCCGATCACAAGTCCCTACGCTCAATCTTCAGTTTAATGAAGAGCATTCCCGCATACTCGGCTAGCCGACTTTCTTATTGTGGTGTCATACTACTTGGTTACGAGTTCGAAATCCGCCACAGTCGTACCAAGGATTTCGGTCAAGCCGACAGACTCTCTGGCCTCATTGCCAAACATGCCACAGAAGAAGAGACGGTGATCGCCGATGTTACGGTCGACGACGACGTTTGTCATCAATTCACGAACACTATCCGAAGTCTCTCTATTACTGCCACCGACAAATGTCGCGCAACTGCACAAGACCCTGTCCTGCAGAAAGCTGTCACTTGCGCGCTGGCCAAACACTGCCTTTTCTGGCAAACTGAAATATCGTGGCAATGTCGCAACTCCTTTTCCATGGTCGATTCCTGTCTCATGACTGCAGATCGAGTAGTCGTTCCTTCCTAGCTCCGACAAACTGTACTTTGCCACCTACATTCTGCTCACCCCCTTATGAAGCGAATGAAGGCAGTCGCTCAGTTATGTGTACTGGCCTGACATTGCCAACAACATTGAAGATTTGGTTCACCGTTGCTCAAGATGTCAACAAGCATACAAGAGGTCACTACAGCAAACACCAATTTCTCGGCAGCCGACAAAAATACCGTGGTCTCGACTGCACATCGACTATGCTAGTCCGATCAATGGCATTTCCTACCTGGTCGTGGTTGATGCCTACTCCAACAGCCCTGAACTGGTCGCCGCCAACCCAACAACCGCATCCGCCACGCTGGGTTGTCTACAATGAATCTTCAGTCAACATGGCCTTCTTGACGTTTTGGTGTCTTACAGTGACTCCCATTTTACGTTTATCATGTTCTTAGACTTTTGTCGCGGTATTGCATCCAACACTTAGACTCACCGCCCTACCATCCCCAGTACAATGGTCAAGCGGAGAGGTTTGCCGATACCTTCAAGAAGGCACTCCTGAAATCTCGTGAGGTGGAAACATGGATGGATATTTTCAGGCGTTCTTGCTCTCTTAGCGATCCATACCAACTCCAGCCGCTCCAGATTGCGAGTCTCCGGCTGAAACATTGATGGGTCGCAATCTACGCACCCAAAATGAAGCGGTCGTCTCAAAGGAAAAGCCACCAAGTCAATCTACTGCCTGCAACAAGCACAATGAATTCGTCGTTGGAGCCCCGGTCTACGCTTGCAACTATTGAGCAGATCATCCACGCTGGGTCAAAGTAACAGTAACATCCTGTCGAGGTGATATGCTGCATGATGGCTCCTTGGGTGATGACACCAGGGTCCGCCATTGCAATCAACTTCAACCGCGACACGGAGAACCTTCCACGCCAGCTAGTCTTCCTGTGCACCTGCCGCTGCACATCTTGCTGGATACCCTCAGAATTACAACCGAACGGAAGACGCCGGTAGAAGCCTCCAAGTCGTCAAAACATGTTAAGAACCCGCCTTACCGACGAACAGGAAAAAGCCAGAGATCACTGAAATCCCTCCAGGCCAATTCTCCTCAGAAGCGGTACACATTCTCTTCAAACCTAGGTGCTGCAAGAACCTCGAGTAACCCGAAAAAATTGGCCACAAAAGCCAGCGCGTGGGCTGAGCCAAGGAGTGTTCATTTTCTGCCTACAACGTAGCAGCATCCAACCAGTCGGAGTCAGGGCGCAACTTGGGTAAAGTGAACAATGTTCTGTCTTAAACCACGAGCCCTATGTGGCGATTCATTTCCTCCACAAAATGGGGCATTGTGCCGAAGTGGGATTCAGCTTTTACGGTTCGTATAAAAACTCTCAGAGGTCCGCTTCGACTGCTCTTGTCTCCTCTTGCCGGGGGTTGGAAACCGTGTGGTCACGTGATCGTGTGCGCCGTCCTAGCCCTGTGTTGCGTGTGCGTCTAAGTCTCGCGCGTCTAGCCCGCCGGTCGCGTGTGAATTATTGTCTCTTTTTGAGGAATCAGCGTGTCACCCGAATACGTGCGTGAATAGGGACCGGGCTCAGGTTACGCGCTACTTTCGTCTAAGCTAACGCAACCAGTTCTGCGCGAATGCATTTCAGATTGCCCCACAAGTACTGATGGAAACGCTTGACCCCGAAAACAACAGCTAGTGCCTCTTTGTCCTGTTGTGCGCAAATCGTCCCAGCAACCTGTAAGGTGCGGGGCGCGAAGGCGATGGAACAACTGCTTCCGTGATGAACTTTATATCCTAGGACTGCTCCATCCCAAACCTTGAGGCATCCCACTGTAAGCTGAAGAGCTTGTTTGGATCATGATGCACTGGTGAAGAAGCAAGTAGAACTTTTGTCTTCTCAAATGCTTGCTCATCTCTAACCATGACCACTTAGAGTTTTTCATTAACAAGCCGTGAACTAGTGCTATAACGGAAGCAAGCTGGAGCAGGAAACGACGATAATGCGATAACATTTCAACGAGCGAACTTAGCTTCGTTACGTGCAGGGGATGCAGAAATAATGTGTTACAATTTGTCTTTCCACGCATGTAATCCATTTATAACCAGTCGATAACCAAGGTAGTCAACTGAATAAACCTAGAAAGCACATTTGGAGCGTTGCAAAATAAACTGTATTCATACAGCCTATGTAACACCTGTTAAGACGTGCGCAGGTACTCCTCTTCAGTGCGACCCTTAATTAGTAGATCTTCGAGGTATGCACAAACGTTCGGTATACCACACACGTTGTTCTCAATTATTCTTTGGAAGTTTGACTGGGCAGAATTAATCCCAAAAGGAAGTCTGATGTATTCAAATAAGCCCAAATGTGTACAGCCAGTGGTAAAATGGCGAGAGGCTTCATTTAATTCCACCTGGGAACAAGCATGCCTCAAATCCAGTTTTGTAAATTTGACCCCACAAAATAATGTGACATCCAAATCCTCGACTACGTAGTGGATAACGGTCTAGTAGGACGGTCGCAAGTTGTGGATATCAATGGTTATATCTCTTCACCTCGTCCGGTTACCAGTGGAGTGGTACAAGGCAGTGTCTTAGGCCCGTTACTCTTCCTACTGTATATAAATGACCTGGTTTCTGTTATACAATTTGGGAAGCCTTATTTGTTTGCTGATGATTTAAAGGTGGTCTACACATTCCCAGGTTCTCAGCGTACCGCTGAAGTTAACAATATCCAAAGTGACTTGGAAGCCATTGAGAGATGGGCTGATATCTGGCAGAGGACATTTGCAACATCGAAGTGTAGTATTCTATCGTATGGATGTCAGATAGCAGCAGAAGAGTTCAGGCTTCATGATGTAGTCATCCCCATCAGCCAGTCTGTTCGTGACTTAGGTATAAGATATTCCAGTTTGTTAAACTTTAGCGAACAGACAAATCATATAGTGAAAAAGGCTAAGCAGTCGGTCGGGCTCATATGCCACCTGCTAACCTTGAAAGAAACCAGACTAACTGCTTTCAAAATCAGTATCTGGCCTTTGCTTGAATATTGTTGTGCTGTGTTCAGTAACTTGTGAAAGGTTGACTTGCGAACCATTGAAAACCTCCAACACGCCTTTACGAAGCGCATATTTGGCTGTTCAACCGCTCTTTCATACCGGGATAGGTGCAAGCAATTGAATCTTGAACCTCTGTGGTTACGAAGAATGCAACTAAATCTGTGCTTCCTCCACAAACTAGCGTGGCGGAAAGCATATATTGGAACCTATCAATTGCACTTTTGGGAAAACACCACTTATGAACTGCGAGATAACAAATGCATATTCTATTTACCTAAATTCAAGAGCAGTCTAAGGAGAAATTTCTATCTTCTTAGGTATGACTCCATTTGGAATAAGTTGCCAAAAGAGATTAGATGTATTGAACATTTCTGCATGTTCAAGAAAATGATAAAGGCTTATCTGTCAACGGACAGAGCGAAATGGATCTTAAACATTCAACTTGATGAGGAAAAGCTGTATGAAGAAGGGCCGGATCATGTATGATACCGGAGAACATCGACTCTACTGCACCAGAAAAAAGTTGATCAGCTAGGATGAGCTGCTACAAACCGCTTCTTATGCTATTCCTTAACGCTACCTTCCATACGGTTTTACTCCCTTTAAACTTAATTCATATCAACTGTCTTCTGCTTAAAACCGAGAGCAAATTTATTTACTGGTGTGACGTCAGGAACTATTTTCGTAATTTTCCACCACAAATTGATTAATTCATAATATTGTTCTGCGATCCCTTTCGCTACATTTATTCTCCAGTGCTAATCATTTCCCCCTCTTTTCTGAAGTTAACAATCCAGAAACATATACTTGAATTCAGTGATGGCAATAACTGATTCCCTATGCGACTTTTGCCTATGGACAACTCGTACAGTCATCTGTCTCCGGCTGTCACGCTACACAATTTATCGTATGATCGGCTCGATCGATTTCTACGCCGATGTACAAAACATACCTGCCTATTTTTTACATTAACGATATAGTACCCCTTTCATATAATTCTTCTTTTCTATATTCTTCCTTATTTCATAGTTGGCCACGAATGGGCTGATCTCCTGTGGTGACGGATTACAGCTTCCAGATCATAAAAGACATTACCTATGCAAGGCAAATTGTCACCAACTGTCTGGCGTATAAAAAAGTGCCACAATAGAATGATTCGCATGACGGACTGGGCTGAGCCTTCATGGCCCATAAGACATGTTCAAAAGCAGCTCTAAAATGAACAAAACATATGATAAACAGGTGATGGCTCATATGCTACTATGCCACACCGGCACACGGCCAGTTATTGCATGGAAGTGCGAGCGAAACCTTTCGAGGGAATACCTTGCATGGAAGCAGGTCCCCTGGGGATGGTTCCACGAGTGGCCGTATTACTTTAATTGGACATCTGTTTAAATCTGCTTACGTTATTGTTCCTGCTTTTTAATTTCTTTAATGCCTTAATCCTGCCAATTAGTTTAGTACCTGTTTTGGATCCATTGTAAAAGCGTGAACAAAGTTATTATTTTTTTGCGATCCAGTTGTACACATTGATCAGACCACATAGTTGGACTGCACCTCGAAACACCGAGGAATATAACATTTATTTATTTATTTATTATTGTACCGCGATCAGTTGATGTTTGTAATCACCACAAACCCGTACCCTGCCGCCGGATTTAATCAACGGAACT
Organism: Dicrocoelium dendriticum; assembly: GCA_944474145.2. Classification (NCBI taxonomy): domain Eukaryota; kingdom Metazoa; phylum Platyhelminthes; class Trematoda; order Plagiorchiida; family Dicrocoeliidae; genus Dicrocoelium; species Dicrocoelium dendriticum. Next base: position 30,569 of record CALYDF020000557.1, on the reverse strand, counting down.
ATCGGTGCCGCGCATACTGTTTGTTGAACTGGTACAATTCCACCTCTATAACTCTTTTTACACCTTGGGCCGTAAGGAGTAAGGCAGCATTCTGACCTTAAAGAATTTAGTTGGGCTATAGTCCGCCATATGAATCTATGCTTTAGAACTGTTGCGTTTCCCAACTGGTGTTCGTTGAACACGTCTGCATATTGCTTAAGAACCGAGTCCGCGGTGTCTTCTCCCACGACATGGATAGTATTCAATACTTGTGGCAACTGTTTCATCCAGTCACGACTTAGTAGCCTGACGAGCATGGGACAAAGGATGAAGTACTAGACTTTGTGATCTATCCTGGTGTTTGACTCGTGTCTGACACTTTCCAATCGCTTTTCTGCTAATCAATGTCACAGCGGAACCGGTGTTCAATTCAAATTAACATTCAAAGTAACATGAAGCGTAACCCTATGCCGAGATATATTTGTCAGAATGCAACAGTTTTCAATCTTATGGTTCTTAAAATTTAACGGGGAATCAGGACACTCACGATCGTCCGGGTTCAATGATTTAACCGAAACTTGTAATCGTGGAGAACGGCATACGCGTGCCAAGTGTCCAGTTTTTCCGCAATTCCGTCACCTTGTCCGAATATGAGGGTACGGGGTATGGGAAGTGTGCTGGTCACCGTATCGGTGGCAGACGAACTTTCGAAACCTGTTTTCGAAGGAAAAGCATGGAGGCAGCTTGTTTACACACTCTGTAGGCTAAAGAGCGTTGAATGTGTATAACTGAGCTTTCAGGTTTTTCTTTGACTAATGAGGTTGCAAGCTTCTCCCATTAAATGTTTCTTCCACTTATGATAGTAACTTTTCTATCGCGCCATCATCTGTAACTTCACCGATAAGACACCGAATTTTCATGAGTTCGACACACGTTGAGGGAATTACATCGTATCGGCATTCTGATGTAGCTTGGGGAATGCGCGCAATGAAGTCATTTATGCTTTCGCCCCGTTGTTGCTGTAATTTGAAGAAACGGTAACCAGCAGAAAATGAACTTTGCTGAATTCCCTATAGCTCCTCGAACAACTGGACCACGTGTACAATATTTGTTTTAGCCATTAACTTCATAGCGTCGAAATGTTGTTGGCTTTCTGAACCAAGTAGTTAGAGAAATAGCATTATCCAGTGAGCATCAGACAACTCAATAAAAGAGTACAACAAGGGGAAAGAGTCGTTTGATGTTGTAAAGCGGGCTTTTCTAAACCATCGGGCCACAGAAATGACAGCCCCGCCAGAGGGCCCGTTATACCCGTCGCCATCCTACTAAGCGTTGCTCAACTTACTTTTTCGTAGTTGGACACGTAGTCTCGAACGCGGAGTGAGAAGGCACAACCGAATGACACACAATTGGAATTGTATTCTGACACATGAATCGAAGCGGGAGTCATAAACGGCAAAACGAGCCAATCAGAACGAAAATAAAAGGCCAGTTGGTATCGATCAATGTGACGAGGCTGTTCGATCAAACTGCGTGAATGTGTGGGTGGTTGGGTAACGTCAACACATGCGCCGTATCAGGTGTACTTATCGGATACTGGACGATTGTTACTTACCTTTGGGTTGGTTTTTTATAACGTATGTTTATCTTGCGTTAAGCCTTTGGTAGGTGGCAGCACGCTTTGCTGGTTTTTCTCAGCGCCCGGCACAAAGGCTTGTGACCGAGATGCATTTACCGCCGTCTTCCCTTAAACAAACAAAATTAAATAAAGCTGTGCTGAAAAATTACGGTAATTCACATTGCCTGATATTTCAATACTCAGGAGTGCGAAGGTGCCACACCTCAACCACGGTTGCTAATCAGTTGTACAGTAGAGATACTGGCTCATCTGCTTATTGGGAGTAGTATTGAGAAGAAATTGGATGTATTGAACTTTCTTAGATGATTCATAATAAACATGTATGCCTGTTGACCTGTTTGACCACTATTCACATTAATACCGTGGCGGCCTGTCTCCAAGTGCTGATGTTGTCTTGATCTTGGGCATACACATAAAGTTCAGCAGAACTGATACACAAACTGTTTACCAAACTCACAAATGCATGTCGATTATAGTTTAGTTAGTTTTACATTTGCCTAGTTTGGATGACGGCGAATGGTGAACAAAGTCGGGATAAGTTTGGATGTTTGTGAGTAACGTAAGCTTTTGTAGAAAGTAGAAGTCACGATTAAAATTCACGCACAATAATGTGCCTCGACGAGGAGTCGAACCCCGGTCCACGAATTTCCGGTCCGCTGCTCTATCACCTGAGCTACCGAGGGCTGACGATTAGGTGCGCAAATTTTAACACATGACTTCTGCTTGGTGCGCGACGTATTGCCAATGGGCTCACAGTACCTGTCCTGATGTTGCAGATTGGCTCACTCACACGTCACTTCCCAATGGACCAAAGTACCTGTCCTTCAAATGTCCAATGGGCGATGGTAGATTAATGTTGGAAGTTTGTGAGTAGGGTAAAGTTTTGTAGAAAGTAGAAGTCACGATTAAAATTCACGCACAGTAATGTGCCTCGACGGGGAATCGAACCCCGATCCACGAATTTCCGGTCCGCTGCTCTACCACTGAGCTACCGAGGGCTGACGATTAAGTGCGATTAAGTGCGGCAAATTCGTAGACCGGGGTTCGATTCCCCGTCGAGGCACATTATTGTGCGTTAATTTTAATCATGACTTCTAATTTCTACAAAGTCGGGATATGCCTATTGAAAATATCTCCAAAAGAGTTACTGTCACACTTTCATGTGAGCCGTTGCCGTGTCATAATATAGACATTGCTTTTGATGTTGCTGCGTTTCACAGATAAATTCAAAATGGTCTGAAACGTAAAGTTATTTAAGTCAGACAAAGTTTCCTTGTCAAGTTACTTATTGGTCATCATCTCGCATCATAACAAGAAGTAAATGTATGCAAACGAGTCTCCAGGTCTTCGAAACAGCTCCAGAGGGAAACTTTGCCTTATTTTAGTCTGCATATGTCAGTCAGTGTCAACTCTAGAACCTTAAAATTTCTTCCACAGCTTTGACTGTGATGGGAACGGCCCACCAGGAGCAATGGCTTTGTATTCAAACCTTATACCCCTAAGCTAAATAGCGCTGGATGAAGGTCTGATCTTTTATAGTAATTTGTTTGGCAATAACGTTTGTACGAGCACAAATTGTCCAATTTTTCATTTGATTCGTTTTTCCATTTTGTCCACCAGCACAGCAGTAGCGTTACGGATGTATGGCCAGCAGTGATTGCACTGTGCAGCACTTGGTTAGCTAGTACGAACCCCATTATCTTCTTATTTTTCTTGCTTTCACTTAAATTCTAACTTTTAATTTACTCGCGACTTACTAATTTGGCCATGTATTTCTCACGGATTTTGTGCGATCGATCCCGTACTGTCGACAATCTGTACATCTGGTGTGATTAGTGTCGATTCTCACTACAGCTCTGTGGCCTTTATGCTTTTCCCATTTGATCACAAATATGGAACTTGTGGTCATTACAAACGGGATTACCTACGAACTCGAGCCGTGGTGCAATGCAAGCCGTAAACACGCCATTTGTTTACCACCGGATATAATTTTAGCGCAATTTAGCCCCTTAAGCCGTTTTGTGACTATACTGTGTACCGCCCTTCTTCCGGTTTTGCCTCATTGTTGCTGTCAAGAACACCGGTTACCCAATATTAACACGCGGATTAAAACAGCTGTTCGTTTCCGGGTTTTCCACAAACATATTTTACTGTGTTTGGTGGCATACTGAGTATACGTTTGTGGAAGGTTATCCTTCGTAGGTGGATATTTTGTTTTTATACTGCCAACGAGGATAAGTGATTCAACACTAGAACCATGTTAGTAGAACATGAAAACTTTAATCAGATTGACTGCCTTGGTTGTATAAAGTTAATTTATAGTTATTTGTTCTGTACGATCGTTTGTGATGGGTGGTAATAATAGGGTTGCATGATGAGCTTGTCCGGCTAAATTACAGACACACATACTCAATGCCATGATCGGATCACTCGCACAACCCCAGCACGCCCGGAGAGCCAGTCAGTCCCCTAATATTCCGGAAATTTATTTTTTTATCCCAAACCAGTCCAGCTAGTTCAAAGACCATGACCCATTCATCATTCACGATCCGCTGGAACGAAGCAGTTTGTGTGCCTGAAACCCGTGTACCACTACAGAACAGGAACAATTTAACGAGATTGACGATTATTTTGAAGCACATGTTGTGTGGATAGATTGCGACGCGCAATCTCAATGTTGACTGCGATTCCCATTGAAGTGAACCTTGGTCTTTCGATCACGAGGATCGTAGATGATGCAAATAGAAATTGGGAGTCATTTAACATGCCGCTGTCTGTGGTGACGAGTTCTCATTTATAGTGGAACATAATGCTATCCAATGAAAACACTAGGACATTTTGGTGTTCGCTGTTGTCTATTAACTGAGCTGGCTGTTTACTTTTACTAAAACAGTACAATTTGGGCAGCAGATCAACAAAGCAGTGAATTTGCATAGAAAATCTACGGAAGGGATCGCATTGATTGCGTTCCCTACCTGTGCACGATGCTTTTCAAGATGCAGAGTAAACTTATGCTGGTAAGCGGTGCACCGCCACTATGTATATAGCAATAAGCGAAAGGGTTATGAAAGGTGACCGAATGCTTGCCACATCGGTTATTCGACTCGGGCAAACTGGCAAAGCGTGTGTACTTGTGGACTAGCTTACAGTTAGAATGGTATTAATGGAACGGAAAAGTATACGCTTTGAGAATGCACATTTTGGGTAACCACGAATTCGCCCCAATGAGCCAGTTACACTAAGATGCAAAAACAGCGCTGGCACACGCAATCTTGTTGACAAATCGCCAGTGTTTAATGACCGTTGCTCAAATGCTTCCAACTGCTATCGCAAGTGGAAATAAGAGAAAATTGGCTGCTTTGGAATATGCTAACTTTCACGGTTACTAGTAAACTTGGGTAGAGGCTTCCTTCCTCCGAAACTGTGCAGTTCAGGCTGCACAGATACACCACCAACATATAACCGGGTACTGGTTTTTTACTCGAATTGTTAGAGAGGCTGAAACCATTTCATCATGCATGTTACTGCCGGAAACCGATCGGCTGGCTGGCAGAGCAACGTCCACGTGGTGCCAGTTGTGTGATTCGTGTTAAATATGGTACAGCTAATAGCCCGGCGGTAGTGTTCCAGGAAGGGGTGGGTTTTCGCCGGGCAAGTGTTCTCCCTGTAAAAAGCCACATATATCTCCTTAACCACATTGTGACGTGGTGGATGTGACTAGCTACTAAATAAAGTCAATGCCGCTTGCCTTACCGGATGATCTTATCCATTTTGCGAACCTCAAGCACTTCAAAGTTTTCATCTGAGTCCTTCCTATATTGACGAATCCACCGAACGAACTCAACTTCGCAGTAATAGTAACAAATTCATTCAACTTGATGACTTACATATGCACCCACATTCAGTATTGGCCAAATTATTAAGACTTATTTTCAATTAGCAATCGCTTTTCATCTTTCATCACATATCTCGTAAGAATCAAATGATGTAACTGAAAAATGGTTATATTTACCAAGAACAACATAAATCGAAAAGAAAATTATCGAGGTTAGTGGACAATGCACAATGGACAATGGTTTATTACGGGTAAAAAAAGCATCACTTAACAAGTCCCGTGGGATGGAAATTATTACGAAAATCAATTGCACAATAAAGTGAAAAGCGTTGTGGTGGACTCACCATAGACTTATGTGGAATAGCGGAGATGTTCGCGTATTAAACGTATAAATCCATCAATCCATTGGTTAGGATTTTGGCAAAACATCGTTTGATTGCGTTTTGTAGCCTCTGGCTAACAAGTCATAAAATAAAATGTAATTGAGACAATACATCGTCAACACGTTTTTTAAATATCACCAGATTGGGAGCAGAGACGACATAATTAGGGAGGGCATTCCAAGGCTCGCACACGCGGAGAGCAAAGAAATTTCTACGGTATTCAAGCCGGCTATAATGAATTGTCAGTTTCAGAGGGTGACCTCTTAGTCTAGTGTTGTGGTTCAATTCCAGCAGCGGACGGCAAATGTGGTTTGGGTTCTTCAGAATCTGGTAAACCATTATGAGATCCCCCCGCAAAAGCCGATATCGACTGCTGTAGATTCTTAGAGATTTCAGTCTAAGCTGCTAGGGCAGATGAAAGAGGCACCTGACGTTCTTGGTTGCCCGCCGTTGAGGAGTCTCGAGAGCAACAAGATCCTGTTTCTGCCACGGCTGCCACGCCTGAATAGCATATTCCACGTGAGGTCACACGTAGGCGTTAAGCATTTGGGGAAATATTGAGGGTTTAAACCGACCGAAGGCTCTGCGAAGAAGCCGAAGTGTTGATTTCCGGTTCTCCTCGCCTTCTCTGCTTGTTTTGAACACCCGAGATCTTCCTGTACCAATACACCCAGGTCCCGCTCCTGAGAAACCTTCGCCAAGGTGTGGTCTTCAATCTTGTAAGCGCTCACCGGCTGGTGACGCAGATGCATCACTTTGCACTTAGCCATGTTCAAGTGAAGCTTGTTCCTCTTTGACCATTCATAAATGCAATCTAGCTCATGTTGGAGCAGATCCTGATCTGTCTTGTTACTAATCGCCCGCCATATCTTGACGTCATCGGCGAAAAGCAGGAAGTTTGAGGAGATGACTCTTGTCAGGTCGTTGATAAACACCAGGAATAAACGCGGTCTAAGCACTGAGCCTTGTGGGACAACACATTCCACCTCAATTGGGTTAGAAAGTGATCCCCTAACACGTACTTGGAGCTTTCGTTGGTAAAGGAAGTTGCCAATCCAACCAAGTATAGGATCACCGATTCTATAACTTTGTAGTCTTTGAAGTAGGATGCGGTGATCAAGACGGTCGAAAGTTTTGGAGAAGTCCAGATAGATGACGTCGACTCCGACCTCATCATCGGCCACTTCCGTCCAACTACCTCGTGCAATAAGTAGGTTGGTGGTGCATGACCGGTGTTGACGGAAGCCATGCTGTTCCGGTACCAAGATGTTGCATTTTTCCAGGTAGTCCATTAAAGCCTCAGCGACGGCTGCTTCCATCACCTTCGCGAGCACAGGGAGGAGAGTCACTGGACGACAGTTTGCAGGATCGGAACGGCTACCGCCTTTAAAAATAGGGGTTATAATGCCACACTTCCACATAGTGGGGACTTGTTGTTCATCAAAGCACGTTTGGAAGAACTGTGACAGTTGTTCAGCTAGCTTGTGGGACACAGCCTTCAGTGCCTTTGGGCGGATGTTGTCTGCTCCCGGAGAACTATGCTCACGCAGTGAGAGTAACTTCCTTAGCACAACTGATGGGTTGAAAATAACATTCGTAAACAAAGGTGTCGGTAATGTGCTTGATATTATGAGACAGGTAGATGTTGCGAGTTCAAAAATTGGGGTGTATTGCAGCCGCAGGGCATTAGCTGCTTCTTCGGCGCTTTGTACTCTACCGCCTGTGGTGAATAGTGGGAGTATTCCATGCTTCACTTTACGAAGCTTATTGACATGCTTATACAGCAGTTTGTTGTTTGCCATGAACTTTTTGGCTAGGCACTGTTGATAAGTTGTTTTGTCCTCACGGACAAGTGCAGTGCAATGGTTGCGATGGGCCAGGAAATTTCCCCAAGTCTCTGATTCGGGGTTAATCTTGTAGGCAAGCCATGCTGCATCCCTTATCGCCAGGCATTTTCGAGTCCTACTCCTTATAATTTAAGACATTTTCGCGGGACGAAGGGGTTTGGTCTCTGATGCTTTGTTGACGATGTCGCTGAGCTTATTAACGAACTCTGCCCAAATGTTGTCAAGGGGACTTCTGTTCGAGAAATCCCAAGCAGCTGCTTTGGCGAGTTCTTTCAGTACGTGGTAACGTGTGATTGTATGAGTTAGTTCCGAGTGTTCAGATGGATACTCTGCATAACACACACATTCAAAAGTTATTACTACATGGTCACTGAGACCTAATGGACTATCCATCAATAACTTGTCAATCATGAGCTCTTCATTCGTGAGCACAAGGTCCAATATGGACGGTTTGTTTGCTGTCCTGAATCTAGTGGGCGTGGTGACACGATTGTACAAAGAAATACTAGCGATCAGTTCCTGCAAGGCTGCTTTGAACTGCTCACTGGGTGATGCCGAAACCTCCAGATTGTGTAGATTGAAGTCCCCGGAGATGAGAATGTGGCTGTACCTAGTGCGTGTTACTCTGTTTAGGCCACGGATCATGTAGAAATCCATTTCCAGAGTGGACGTTGGGGGGCGGTAAACGATAGCTATGAGACATGCATCGTTGTGTCTCAGTCGGAGACGGCACCAGCGTGAGTCGGTAACGTGTGTTTCCAGGTCCTCAACTATTGTACATTGTAGATCGCTGCGGTAGTAGAGTAGGACCCCACCTCCTCTGCTGGGGCGGTCGTACCGGATGAGTGACATTCCGGCTATTTCAACCTCAGCATCAGTCACCTCTTGATGCAACCAAGTTTCGGTAATAGAAATTAGGTCCCAAGCATTCGCAACCTGACGTAGTCGAAGTTCGTTAATTTTACTGAGGAGCCCTCGGGCGTTAGTGTACATACATGCAAGTTTCTCAGATTTAATCAATGTTTCAGAAGTTGTACAACTCATACGTGAAGTTTCGCCGAGCAGTGAGTGGCCGGCGACTGGATGGGTGGATGGAGCAAATGAGTTTACGCCGACCATTAAAGGGTCAGCGATTAATCGTTTTTTTGATGGGTTGCATACTCTCGAGAAGTATTTGATATATAAGCCGGGATCAGATGCTCCGAATCCTGGTGTTTGCTCGTGCTCTGCTGTACCCTTCCGGATAGTATGGCTACTCTTGAAACCGTCCCCGAGTCGGGTCCTGCAGCTGGCGTTTTCACTAAGAGTTGTGCCTCTACTGATTTGTCATTAAAAGGTGTTGGTGTTCTTGCTGCTTTCAGACGAATTTCTGTTGGCAATCTGCAACGGAATTTAATCTAGTTTGCTAGTAGTGTTTGTGCCATTTGTTCCGACTGTAACACAAGTTTTAAGAGCCTGGGACCGCATCCTTTATAGTTTGGTGATATGGGGATCCTTGTCAACGAGGTGACCACCACATTTTCGAGAGAAAGAACCTCCCGGACGTAGTGCCATTGCTCGCGGTCATGCATCTGAGCATCGTCGGAAGAGGAGTCAGTAAGCTCAGGAACACCGTGAGCAATCACAGTTTTCTTATCTTGACTTATTCTGGACCTATCTTTCTTAGCGGATCCCTGAACGTTCTTTCCACGGGATTTCGGGTAGTATGCGCACTCCAGTTGAGTCGTTCCGGAGACGATTCGCAGACAGCGGAACGGCCTCAGTCTCGTCCGCCGAGTTTAGTGTTACCCGAAGTAACCGGGGTTCGCCGTAGTGCAACGCGTTTGGGTGGCGCGAGATTCTTTTTAATCTCGTGGGATTACCATGGATGCCTTGAAAAACCAATAAAAGTAATTAAACATACCTAAAAGTTGCTCCAAAACCAGACAAATGTAATTCTGAAATGTAGACTACAGCTGTAAATAACGAAGTATGATAAAAATGTAACCGTCCGTTTACATAACTACTGTACAGGTCACATCAACCAATTTGTCGTCATTTGCAAAATATCTCACATACCATGCATTTGCGTGTTAACTACTTGGAAATGTCTAAAGGATCATTTACGAAATTCGAAATTCCGTTGCAGATTGCCAACAGAAATTCGTCTGAAAGCAGCAAGAACACCAACACCTTTTAATGACAAATCAGTAGAGGCACAACTCTTAGTGAAAACGCCAGCTGCAGGACCCGACTCGGGGACGGTTTCAAGAGTAGCCATACTATCCGGAAGGGTACAGCAGAGCACGAGCAAACACCAGGATTCGGAGCATCTGATCCCGGCTTATATATCAAATACTTCTCGAGAGTATGCAACCCATCAAAAAAACGATTAGTCGCTGACCCTTTAATGGTCGGCGTAAACTCATTTGCTCCATCCACCCATCCAGTCGCCGGCCACTCACTGCTCGGCGAAACTTCACGTATGAGTTGTACAACTTCTGAAACATTGATTAAATCTGAGAAACTTGCATGTATGTACACTAACGCCCGAGGGCTCCTCAGTAAAATTAACGAACTTCGACTACGTCAGGTTGCGAATGCTTGGGACCTAATTTCTATTACCGAAACTTGGTTGCATCAAGAGGTGACTGATGCTGAGGTTGAAATAGCCGGAATGTCACTCATCCGGTACGACCGCCCCAGCAGAGGAGGTGGGGTCCTACTCTACTACCGCAGCGATCTACAATGTACAATAGTTGAGGACCTGGAAACACACGTTACCGACTCACGCTGGTGCCGTCTCCGACTGAGACACAACGATGCATGTCTCATAGCTATCGTTTACCGCCCCCCAACGTCCACTCTGGAAATGGATTTCTACATGATCCGTGGCCTAAACAGAGTAACACGCACTAGGTACAGCCACATTCTCATCTCCGGGGACTTCAATCTACACAATCTGGAGGTTTCGGCATCACCCAGTGAGCAGTTCAAAGCAGCCTTGCAGGAACTGATCGCTAGTATTTCTTTGTACAATCGATGTCACCACGCCCACTAGATTCAGGACAGCAAACAAAACCGTCCATATTGGACCTTGTGCTCACGAATGAAGAGCTCATGATTGACAAGTTATTGATGGATAGTCCATTAGGTCTCAGTGACCCATGTAGTAATAACTTTTGAATGTGTGTGTTATGCAGAGTATCCATCTGAACACTCGGAACTAACTCATACAATCACACGTTACCACGTACTGAAAGAACTCGCCAAAGCAGCTGCTTGGGATTTCTCGAACAGAAGTCCCCTTGACAACATTTGGGCAGAGTTCGTTATTGGACCCAGCGACATCGTCAACACAGCATCAGAGACCAAACCCCTTCGTCCCGCGAAAATGTCTTAAATTATAAGGAGTAGGACTCGAAAATGCCTGGCGATAAGGGATGCAGCATGGCTTGCCTACAAGATTAACCCCGAATCAGAGACTTGGGGAAATTTCCTGGCCCATCGCAACCATTGCACTGCACTTGTCCGTGAGGACAAAACAACTTATCAACAGTGCCTAGCCAAAAAGTTCATGGCAAACAACAAACTGCTGTATAAGCATGTCAATAAGCTTCGTAAAGTGAAGCATGGAATACTCCCACTATTCACCACAGGCGGTAGAGTACAAAGCGCCGAAGAAGCAGCTAATGCCCTGCGGCTGCAATACACCCCAATTTTTGAACTCGCAACATCTACCTGTCTCATAATATCAAGCACATTACCGACACCTTTGTTTACGAATGTTATTTTCAACCCATCAGTTGTACTAAGGAAGTTACTCTCACTGCGTGAGCATAGTTCTCGGGAGCAGACAACATCCGCCCGAAGGCACTGAAGGCTACGACCACCAAGCTAGCTGAACCATGTCACAGTTCTTCAAAACGTGCTTTGATGAACAACAAGTCCCCACTATGTGGAAGTGTGGCGTTATAACCCTATTTTGAAGGCGGTAGCCGTTCCGATCCTCCAAACTGTCGTCCAGTGACTCTCCTCCCTGTGCTCGCGAAGGTGATGGAAGCAGTCGTCGCTGAGGCTTAAATGGACTACCTGGAAACCTGAAGCATTTTGGTACTGGAACAGCATGGCTTCCGTCAACACCGGTCAAGCACCACTAACCTACTGATTACACGAGGTAGTTGGACGGAAGTGGCTGATGATGGGGTCGGAGTTGATGTCATCTATCTGGACTTCTTCAAAACTTTCGACCGTCTTGATCACCGCATCCTACTTCAAAGACTACAAAGTTAAGTAATCGGTGATCCTATACTTGGTTGGATTGGCAACTTCCTTTACCAACGAAAGCTCCAAGTACGTGTTAGGGGATCACTTTCTAACCCAATTGAGGTGGAATGTGGTGTCCCACAAGGCTCAGTGCTTAGACCGCGTTTATTCCTGGTGTTTATCAACGACCTGACAAGAGTCATCTCCTCAAACTTCCTGCTTTTCGCCGATGACGTCAAGATATGGCGGGCGATTAGTAACAAGCCAGATCAGGATCTGCTCCAACATGACCTAGATTGCATTTACGAATGGTCAAAGAGGAACAAGCTTCAATTGAACATGGTTAAGTGCAAAATGATGCATCTGCGTCACCAGCCGGTGAGCGCTTACAAGATTGGAGACCAATCCTTGGCGAAGGTTTCTCAGGAGCGGGACCTGGGTGTATTGGTACAGGAAGATCTCTGTGTTCAAAACAAGCAGAGAAGGTGACGAGAACCGGAAATCAACACTTCGGCCTTCTTCGCAGAGCCTTCGGTCGGTTTGAACCAGCAATATTTCCCCAAATGCTTAACACCTATGTGCGACCTCACGTGGAATATGCTATTCAGGCGTGGCAGCCGTGGCAGAAACAGGATCTTGTTGCTCTCGAGACTCCTCAACGGACGGGCAACCAAGAACGTCAGGGGGCCTCTTTCATCTGCCCTATCAGCTTAGACTGAAATCTCTAAGAATGTACAGCAGTCGATTTCGGCGCTTGCCGGGGGAACTCAGAATGGTTTACCAGATTCTGAAGAACCAAACTACTTTTGTCGCCAACTGCTGAAATTGAACCACAACACTAACCTAAGAGGTGATCCACTGAAACTGACAATACAGTATAGCCGGCTTGAAAGTAGTAGCAATTTCTTTTCCTCTCCGCGTGTGCGAGCCTTGGAATGCCCTCCCTAATTATGTCGTCTCTGCTCCCAATCTGGCGATATTTAAAAAACGTGTTGACGATGTATTGTCTCAATTACATTTTATTTTATGACTTGTTAGCCAGAGGCTACAAAACGCAATCAAACGATGTTTTGCCAAAATCCTAACCAATGGATTTATGCATTTATACGTTTAATACGAGAACATCTCCGCTATTCCACATAAGTCTATGGTGAGTCCACCACAACGCTTTTCACTTTATTGTGCAATTGATTTTCGTAATAATTTCCATCCCACGGGACTTGCTAAGTGATGCTTTTTTTACCCGTAATAAACCATTGTCCATTGTGCATTGTCCACTAACCTCGATAATTTTCTTTTCGATTTATGTTGTTCTTGGTAAATATAACCATTTTTCAGTTACATCCTTTGATTCTTACGAGATATGAGTGAAAGATAAAAAAGGTTGCTGATTGAAAAAATACCCAATAATTTGGCCAATACTGTATGTGTGTGCATGTGTAAGTCATCAAGTTGAATGAATTCGTTACTATTACTGCGAAGTTTATAGTTCGTTCGGTGAATTCATCAATATAGGAAGGAATCAGATGAAATCTTTGAAGTGATTAACGTTCGCAAAATAGAAAAGATCCTCCGATATGGCATGTGACAGTGACTTTATTTAATGGCGAGTCACATCCACCACGTCACAGTGTGGTTAAGCAGATATGTGTCTTTTTACAGGGAGAACGTTTGTCAGGCGAAAACCCACCACGTCCTGGAACACTACCGCAAGGGCCATTAGCTGGACCATATTTAACACGTATCACACAACTGGCACCACGTGGAGGTTGCTTGGCCAGCCAGCCAATCGGTTTCCGGCAGTAACTTGCATGATGAAATGGTTTCCGGCTCTCTAACAATTTGAGTAAAAATACCAGTACCCGGTTATATTTTAGTGGTGCATCTGCGCAGCTTGAACTGCACAGTTTCGGAGGAAGGAATTCTCTACCCAAGTTCACTAGTAACAATGAAAGTTAGCATATTCGAAAGCATCCAATTTTCTCTTATTTCCACTTGTGATAGCAGTGGGATGCATTTGAGCAACGGTCATTAAACACTGGCGATTTATCAACAAGAATGCTTGTGCCAACGCTGTTTTTTCATCTTAGTGTAACAGGCTCATCGGGGCGAATTTGCGGTAACCCAAAATGTGCAGTCTCAAAGCGTATACTTTTCCGTTCCATTCATACCCTTCTAACTGTAAGCTAGTCCACAAGTACACACGCTTTGCCAGTTTGCCCGAGTCGAATAACCGACGTGCTAAGCATTCGGTCACCTTTCCTAACCCTTTCTCTTATTGCTACATACATAGTGGTGGTCCACCGCTTACCAGCAACTTACCTGCATCTTACCACTTACCTGCATCTTGAAAAGCATCGTGCACAGGTATGAAACGCAATCAAAGCGATCCCTTCTGTAGATTTTATATGCAAATTCACTGCTTTGTTGATCTGCTGCCCAAATTGTGCTGTTTTAGTAAAAGTAACCAGCCAGCTCAGTTAACAGACAACTGCGAACACCAAAATGTCATAGTGTGTTCATTGGATAGCATTATGTTCCACTATAAATGAGAACTCGTCACCACAGAGAGCGGCATGTTAAATGACTCCCAATTTCTATTTGCATCATCTACGATCCCCGTGATCGAAAGACCAGTGTTCACTTCAATGGGAATCGCGGTCAACATTGAGATTGCGCGTCGCAATCCATCCACATAACGTGTACTTCAAAATAATCTTCAACCTCGTTAAATTGCTCCTGTTCTGCAGTGGTGCACGGGTTTGAGGCACACAAACTGCTTCGTTCCAGCCGATCGTGAATGATGAATGGGTCATGGTCTTCGAACCAGCTGGACTGGTTTGGGATAAAAAATGCATTTCCGGAATATTAGGAGACTGACTGGCTGTGGTTGTGCGAGTGATCCGATCATAGCATTGAGTGTGTGTATCTGTAATTTATCCGGACGACCTCATCACGCAACGCTATTATTCCCACCAGTCACAAACGATCGTACAGAACAAATGACCATAGACTAAACTTTATACAACGAAGGCCTTCAATCTGGTTAAAGTTTTCATGTTCTACTAACATGGTTCTAGTGTTGTATCACTTGTCCTCGTTGGCAGTATGAAAACAAAATATCCACCTACGAAGGATAACCTTCCACAAACGTATAATCAGTATGCCACCAAACACAGTAAAATGTGTTTGTGGAAAACCCGGGAACGAACAGCTGTTTTAATCCGCGTCTTAATACTGGATAACCGGTGTTCGCGACATCAACAATGAGGCAAAACTGGAAGAAGGGCAGTACACAGTATAGTCAAAAAACGGCTTAGGTGGATAAATTGCGCTGAAATTATATCCGGTGGTAAACCAATAGCGTGTTTACGCCTGAATTGCACCACGGCTCGAGTTCGTAGGTATTCCCATTTGTAATGATCACAAGACCCATATTCGTGATCAAATGGGAAAAGCATCAAGGCCACAGAGCAGTAGTGAGAATCGACACTAATCACACCAGATGTACAGATTGTCGACAGTACGGGATCGATCGCACAAAATCCGTGAGAACTACATGGCCAAACTAGTAAGTCGCGAGTAAATTAAAAAATAGAATTTAAGTGAAAGCAAGAAAAGTAAGAAGATAATGGGGTTCGTACTAGCTAACCAAGTGATGCACAGTGCAATCACTGCTGGCCATACATCCGTAACGCTGCTGCTGTGCCGGTGGACAAAATGGAAAAACGAGTAAAATGAAAAATTAGACGACTTGTGCTCGTACAATTGTTACTGCCAAATAATGTACTATAAAAGACCAGACGCTCCTCCAGCGCTATTTATCTTAGGGATATAAGTTTTGAATACAATGCCATTGCTCCTGGTGGGCCGTTCCCATCACAGTCAAAGCTGTGGAAGAGATTTTAAGGTTCTAGAGTTGACACTGACTGACATATGCATACTAAAATAAGGCAGTTTCCCTCTGGAGCTGTTTCGAAGACCTGGAGACTCGTTTGCATACATTTACTTCTTGTTAGGATGCGAGATGATGACCAGTAAGTAACTTGACAAGGAAAGTTTGTCTGACTTAAATAACTTTACGTTTCAGACCATTTTGAATTCATCTGTGAAACGCAGCAACATCAGAAGCAATGTCTATATTATGACAAGGCAACGGCTCAAATGAAAGTGTGACAGTAACTCTTTTGGAGATATTTTCAATAGGCACATCCCGACTTTGTAGAAAGTAGAAGTCATGATTAAAATTAACGCACAATAATGTGCCTCGACGGGGAATTGAACCCCGGTCCACGAATTTCCGCACTTAATCGCACTTAATCGTCAGCCCTCGGTAGCTCAGTGGTCAAGCAGCGGACCGGAAATTCGTGGATCGGGATTCGATTCCCCGTCGAGGCACATTATTGTGCGTGAATTTTAATCGTGACTTCTACTTTCTACAAACTTTACCCTACTCACAAACTTCCAACATTAATCTACCATCGCCCATTGGACATTTGAAGGACAGGTACTTTGGTCCATTGGGAAGTGACGTATGAGTGAGCCAATCTGCAACATCAGGACAGGTACTGTGAGCCCATTGGCAATACGTCGCGCACCAAGCAGAAGTCATGTGTTAAAATTTGCGCACCTAATCGTCAGCCCTCGGTAGCTCAGGTGATAGAGCAGCGGACCGGAAATTCGTGGACCGGGGTTCGACTCCTCGTCGAGGCACATTGTTGTGCGTGAATTTTAATCGTGACTTCTACTTTCTACAAACTTTACGTTACTCACAAACATCCAAACTTATCCCGACTTTGTTCAACAAATGCCATCATCCAAACTGGGCAAATATAAAACTTATTAAACTATAATCGACATGCATTTGTGAGTTCGGTAAACAGTTTATGTATCAGTTCTGCTGAACTTTATGTGTATGCCCACGATCAAGACAACACCATCAATTGGAGACAGGCCGCCACGGTATTAATGTGTATAGCGGTCAAACAGGTCAACAGGCATACATGTTTGTTGTGAATCACCTTAGAAAGTTCAATACATCCAATTTCTTCTCGATACTACTTCCAATAAGCAGATGAGCCAGTATCTCTAGTATACAACTGGTTGGCAACCGTGGTTGAGGTGTGGCACCTTCGCACTCCTGAGTATTGAAATATCAGGCAATGTGAATTACCGTACTTTTTCAGCATAGCATTATTTAATTTTGTTTGTTTAAGGGAAGACGGCGACAAATGCATCTCGGTCACAAGACTTTGTGCCGGGCGCTGAGAAAAACCAGCAAAGCGTGCTGCCACCCATCAAAGGCTTAACGCAAGATAAACACGTTATAAAAAACCAATCCAAAGGTAAGTAACAATCGTCCAGTATCCGATAATTACACCTGATCCGGCGCATGTGTTGACGTAACCCAACCACCCACACATTCACGCAGTTTGATCCAACAGCCTCGTCACATTGATCGATACCAACTGGCCTTTTATTTTCGTTCTGATTGGCTCGTTTTGCCGTTTATGACTCCCGCTTCAATTCATGTGTCAGAATACAATTCCAATTGTGTGTCATTCGGTTGTGCCTTCTCACTCCGCGTTCGAGACTACGTGTCCAACTACGAAGAAGTAAGTTGAACAACGCTTAGTAGGATGGCGACGGGTATAACGGGCCCTCTGGCGGGGCTGTCATTTCTGGGACCCGATGGTTTAGAAAAGCCCGCTTTACACATCAAAGGACTCTTTCCCCTTTGTTGAACCCTTCTATTGAGTTGTCTGATGCTCACTGGATAATGCTATTTCTCTAACTACTTGGCTCAGAAAGCCAACAACATTTTGACACTATGAAATTAATGGCTAAAACAAATATTGTGCACGTGGTCCAGTTGTTCGAGGAGCTATGGGGAATTCAGCAAAGTTCATTTTCTGCTGGTCACCGTTTCTTCAAATTACAACAACAACGTGGCGAAGGCATAAATGACTTCATTGCGCGCATTCCCCAAGCTACACCAGAATGCCGATACAATGCAATTCCCTCAACGTGTGTCGAACTCATGAAAATTCGGTGTCTTATCGGTGAAGTTACAGATGATGGCGCGATAGAAAATTTACTATCATAAGTGGAAGAAACATTTAATGCGAAAAACTTGCAACCTCATAAGTCAAAGAAAAACCTGAAAGCTCAGTTATACGCATTCAACATGCTTTAGCCTACAGAATGTGTAAACAAGCTGCCTCCATGCTTTTCCTCCGAAAACAGGTTTCGAAAGTTCGTCTGCCACCGATACGGTGACCAGCACACTTCCCATACCCAGTACCTTCATATTCGGACAAGGTGCCGGAATTACGGGGAAAAATTGGACACTTGGCACGTGTATGCCATTCTCCACGATTACAAGTTTCGGTTAAATCACTGAACCAGGACGATCGTGAGTGTCCTGATTCCCCGTTAAATTTTAAGGAACATAAGATTGCAAACTGTTGCATTCTGACAATTATATCTCCGCATAGGGCTACGCTTCATGTTAATTTGAATGTTAATTTGAATTGGACACCGGTCCCGCTGTGACATTGATTAGTAGAAAAGCGATTGGAAAGTGTCAGATACGAGTAAAACACCAAGATAGATCACAAAGTCTAGTACTTCATTCTTTGCCCCATGCTCCAGTCAGCCTACTAGGTCGTGACTGGATGAAACAGTTGCCACAAGTAGTAGATACTATCCATGCCGTGGAGAAGACACCGCGGACTCGGTTCTTAAGCAATATGCAGACGTGTTCAACGAACACCAGTTGGGGAAACGCAACAGTTTTAAAGCATAGATTCATATGGCGGACTATAGCCCAACTAAATTCTTTAAGGTCAGAATGCTGCCTTACTCCTTACGGCCCAAGGTGTAAAAAGAGTTATAGAGGTGGAATTGTACCAGTTCAACAAACAGTATGCGCGGCACCGATAGTTCGGTTGATTAAATCCGGCGGCAGCGTACGGGTTTGTGGTGATTACAAACATCAACTGATCGCGGTACAATAATAAATAAACAAATAAATGTTATATTCCTCGGTGTTTCGAGGTGCAGTCCAACTATGTGGTGTGATCAATGTGTACAACTGGATCGCAAAAAAATAATCAATTTGTTCACGCTTTTTACAATGGATCCAAAACAGGTACTAAACTAATTGGCAGGATTAAGGCATTAAAGAAATTAAAAAGCAGGAACAATAACGTAAGCAGATTTAAACAGATGTCCAGTTAAAGTAATACGGCCACTCGTGGAACCATCCCCAGGGGACCTGCTTCCATGCAAGTTATTCCCTCGAAAGGTTTCGCTCGCACTTCCATGCAATAACTGGCCGTGTGCCGGTGTGGCTAGCATATGAGCCATCACCTGTATATCATATGTTTTGTTCATTTTAGAGCTGCTTTTGAACATGTATTATGGGCCATGAAGGCTCAGCCCAGTCCGTCATGCGGATCATTCTATTATGGCACATTTTTATACGCCAGACAGTTGGTGGCAATTTGCCTTGCATAGGTAACGTCTTTTATAATCTGGAAGCTGTAATCCGTCACCACAGGAGATCAGCCCATTCGTGGCCAACTATGAAATAAGGAAGAATATAGAAAAGAAGAATTATATGAAAGGGGTACTATATCGTTAATGTAAAAAATAGGCAGGTATGTTTTGTACATCGGCGTAGAAATCGATCGAGCCGGTCATACGATAAATTGTGTAATGTGACAGCCGGAGACAGATGACTGTACGAGTTGTCCATAGGCAAAAGATCAGCATAGGGAATCAGTTATTGCCATCACTGAATTCAAGTATATGTTTTCTGGATTGTTTAACTTCAGAAAAGAGGGGGAAATGATTAGCACTGGAGAATAAATGTAGCGAAAGGGATCGCAGAACAATATTATGAATTAATCAATTTGTGGTGGAAAATTACGAAATAGTTCCTGACGTCACACCAGTAAATAAATTTGCTCTCGGTTTAAGCAGAAGACAGTTGATATGAATTAAGTTTAAAGGGAGTAAAACCGTATGGAAGGTAGCGTTAAGGAATAGCATAAGAAGCGGTTTGTAGCAGCTCATCCTAGCTGATCAACTTTTTTCTGGTGCAGTAGAGTTGATGTTCTCCGGTATCATACATGATCCGGCCCTTCTTCATACAGCTTTTCCTCTTCACGTTGAATTTTGAAGATCCATTTCACTCCGTCCGTTGACTGATAACCCTTTAACATTTTCTTGAAAGTGCAAAAAGGTTCAATACATCTAATCTCTTTTGGCAACTTATTCCAAATGGATCCATACCTAAGAAGATAGAAATTTCTCCTTAGGCTGGTTTTGGATTTAGGTAAATAGAATATGCATTGGTTATCTCGCAGTTCATAACTGCTGTTTTCCCAATATTGCAATTGATAGGTTCCAAAGTATGCTTTCTGCCACTCTAGTTTGTGGAGGAAGCACAGATGTAAATTGCATTCTTCGTAACCACAGAGGTTCAGGATTCAATTGCTTGCACCTATCCCGGTATGAAAGAGCGGTTGAACAGCCAAATATGCGCTTCGTAAAGGCGTGTTGGAGGTTTTCAATGGTTCGCAAGTCAACCTTTCACAAGTTACTGAACACAGCACAACAATATTCAAGCAAAGGCCAGATACTGATTTTGAAAGCAGTTAGTCTGGTTTCTTTCAAGGTTAGCAGGTGGCATATGAGCCCGACCGACTGCTTAGCCTTTTTCACTATATGATTTGTCTGTTCGCTAAAGTTTAACAAACTGGAATATCTTATACCTAAGTCACGAACAGACTGGCTGATGGGGATGACTACATCATGAAGCCTGAACTCTTCTGCTGCTATCTGACATCCATACGATAGAATACTACACTTCGATGTTGCAAATGTCATCTGCCAGATATCAGCCCATCTCTCAATGGCTTCCAAGTCACTTTGGATATTGTTAACTTCAGCGGTACGCTGAGAACCTGGGAATTTGTAGACCACCTTTAAATCATCAGCAAACAAATAAGGCTTCCCAAATTGTATAACAGAAACCAGGTCATTTATATACAGTAGGAAGAGTAACGGGCCTAAGACACTGCCTTGTACCACTCCACTGGTAACCGGACGAGGTGAAGAGATATAACCATTGATATCCACAACTTGCGACCGTCCTACTAGACCGTTATCCACTACCTAGTTGGAGGACTTGGGTGTCACAGTATCTTGTGTGGTCAAGTTTACCAAACTGGATTTGAAGCATGCTTATTCCCAGGTGTAATTAAATGAAGCCTCTCGCCATCTTACCCCTGGCAGTACACATTTGGGCTTATTTGAATACATCAGACTTCCTTTTGGGATTAATTCTGCCCAGTCAAACTTCCAAAGAATAATTGAAAACAACGCGTGTGGTATACCGAACATTTGTGCATACCTCGAAGATCTACTAATTAATGGTTGCACTGAAGAGGAGTACCTGCACACGTCATAGCAGGTGTTACATAGACTATGAATACGGTTTATTTTGCAACGCTCCAAGTGTGCTTTTATGGTTTAGTCAGTTGACTACCTTGGTTATCGACTGGTTATAAACGGATTACATGCTTGGAAAGACAAACTGTAACACATTATTTCTGCATCCCCTGCACGTAACGAAGCTAAGTTAGCTCGTTGAAATGTTATCGCATTAGCGTACGTGGCTGCTCCAGCTTGCTTCCGTTATAGCACTAGTTCACCGCTTGTTAATGAAAAACTCTAAGTGGTCATGGTTAGAGATGAGCAAGCATTTGAGAAGACAAAAGTTCTACTTGCTGCTTCACCAGTGCACCATTATCCCAAAAAGCTCTTCAGCTACCAGTGGGATGCCTCAAGGTTTGGGATGGAGCAGTCCTAGGATATAAAGTTCATCCACGGAGCAGTTGTTCCATCGCCTTCGCGCCCCGCATCTTACAGGTTGCTGGGAAGATTTGCGCCCAACAGTACAAAGAGGCCCTAGCAGTTGTTTTCGGGTTCAAGTGTTTCCATCAGTATTTTTGGGGCAATCTGAAATGCATTCACGCAGAACTGGTTGCGTTAGCTTAGATGAAAGTAGCGCGTAACCTGAGCACGGTCCCTATTCAAGCACATATTCGGGTGACACTCTGGTTCCTCAAAAAGAGACAATAATTCACACGCGACCGGCGGGCTAGACGCGCGAGACTTAGACGCACACGCAACACAGGGCTAGGACGGCGCACACGATCACGTGACCACACGGTTTCCAACCCCCGGCAAGAGGAGACAAGAGCAGTCGAAGCGGACCTCTGAGAGTTTTTATACGAACCGTAAAAGCTGAATCCCACTTCGGCACAATGCTCCATTTTGTGGAGGCACTGAATCGCCACCTCGGGCTCGCGGTTTACGACAGAACATTGTTCACTTTCGCCAAGTTGCGCCCTGACTCTGACTGGTTGGATGCTGCTCCGTTGTCGGCAGGACATGGACACTCCTCGGCTCAGCCCACGCGCTGGCTTTTGTGGCCATTTTTTTCGGGTTACTCGAGGTTCTTGCAGCACCTCGGTTTGAAGAGAATGTGTACCGCTTCTGAGGAGACTTGGCCTGGAGGGATTTCAGTGATCTCTGGCTTCTTCCTGTTCGTCGGTAAGGCGGGTTCTTAACACGTCGTGGCGATTTGGAGGCTTCGACCGGCGTCTTCCGTTCTGTTGTAATTCTGAAGGTATCCAACAAAATGTGCAGCGGCAGGTGCACAGGAAGACTAGCTGGCGTGGAAGGTTCTCCGTGTCGCGGTTGAAGTTGATTGCAATGGCGGACCCTGGTGTCATCACCCACGGAGCCATCATGCAGCAAATCACCTCGACAGGATGTAACTGTTACTTTGATCCAGCGTGGATGATCTGCTCAATAGTCGCAAGAGTAGACCGGTGCTCCAACGACGAATTCATTGTGCTTGTTGCAGGCAGTAGATTGACTTGCTGGCTTTTCATTTGAGATGATCGTTTCGTTTGTGGTGCGTAGCTTGCGGCCCATCAATGTTTCAGCCGGAGACTCGCAATCTGGAGCGGCTGGAGTTGGTGTGGACCGCTAAGAGAGCAAAAACGCCTGAAAATATCCATCCATGTTCCCCTCCTCATGAGATTTCATGAGTGCCTTCTTGAAGATGTCGGCATACCTCTCCGCTTGACCATTGTAATGGGGATGGTAGGGCGGTGAGTCTAGGTGTTGGGTGTAATACCGCGACAAAAGTCTAAGAACATGATAAACGTAAAATGGGAGTCACTGTAAGACACCAAAACGTCAAGAAGGCCATGTTGACTGAAGATTCATCGTAGACAACCCAGCGTGGCGGATGCGGTTGTTGGGTTGGCGGCGACCAGTTCAGGGCTGTTGGAGTAGGCATCAACCACGACCAGGTAGGAAATGCCATTGATCGGACCAGCATAGTCGATGTGCAGTCGAGACCACGGTATTTTTGTCGGCTGCCGAGAAATTAGTGTTTGCTGTAGTGACCTCTTGTGTGCTTGTTGACATTTTGTGCAATGGTGAACCAAATCTTCAATGTTGTTGGCAATGTCAGGCCAGTACACATAACTTTGCGACTGCCTTCATTCGCTTCATAAGGGGGTGAGCAGAATGTAGGTGGCAAAGTACAGTTTGTCGGAGCTAGGAAGGAACGACTACTCGATCTGCAGTCATGAGACAGGAATCGACCATGGAAAAGGAGTTGCGACATTGCCACGATATTTCAGTTTGCCAGAAAAGGCAGTGTTTGGCCAGCGCGCAAGTGACAGCTTTCTGCAGGACAGGGTCTTGTGCAGTTGCGCGACATTTGTCGGCGGCAGTAATAGAGAGTCTTCTGATACTGTTTGTGGATTGATGACAAACGTCGTCGTCGAACGTAACAGTGGCGATCACCGTCTCTTCTTCTGTGGCATGTTTGGAAATGAGGCCAGAGAGTCTGTCGGCTTGACCGAAATCCTTGGTACGGCTGTAGCGGATTTCGAACTCATAAGCAAGTAGTATGACATCACAATACGAAAGTCGGCTAGCCGAGTATGCGGGAATGCTGTTCATTAAACTGAAGATTGAGAGTAGGGACTTGTGATCGGACAGTGGCGTGAACCACCGGCAATAAAACATCTTGTGGAATTTGGTGACGGCAAGGATTCCTTCTCAATCTGACCATAATTCTTCTCCGTAGGCGTCAGAGTACGTGAGACGTGCATAACCGTTCTTCGGAACCATTTAGGAAGCGATGGGAGAGAACTGGTTCCATCCTGTAGACAGAGGTGCCAGCAGCGACCAAAATCAGCAAGGTTGAAGCGTAGTTTGTCAGCAGTAAGTCAGAACTCAGGGTGGTTTTTAGACGAAGGAAGGTCTTCTCGCATGCAAGGGACCAGTGCCAGGGGACATCCTTCTGTAACAGACGATTGAGCGAGGCTAGAATATCGTATCGCAATGGCAGGAAGGCGTTGTAGTAGCTGATAAGACCCAGAAAGGATCGAAGTTGGGACACATTCACTGGAGCTGTTATTTGCCGGATGGCTGTACATTAACAGGATCAGGATGACGGCCACTGGCATCGAAAAAGAAACCAAGGTAGTTGATCGATGGAAGAAAGAATTGACATGTATGATGGGCTTTCAAGCGGAGACCATACTCCTGGACACGCTGAAGGACCTCAAGCAGGCGCTCTCGAAGCTATCCTGGGGTACGACCAACAATGAGTAGATAGTCAAAGTACCCGGCCGTACCCGGAATGCCAGAGAACATGATGTCAATTGTCTGTTAAAAAATGGCCGGAGCGGTTCTCACACTAAACGGGAGTCTGGTGTACTGAAGAAGACCACGAAATGTGATGATCGTCAACATGTCTTGTGACTCAGACGCGACTTCGATCTGCTAGTAGGCGTCTGCCAAGTCGATTTTAGCGCAACGCGTGCCACCGTCGAGTATTGTGAAGAGGCTTCCTGGGATTGGTAGTGGGTAGCAAGTTGGTTCTAGCGCAGCGTTGAGACCGGCGAAGAAATTGGCGCAGATGCCCAGGGATCCATTCGGCTTTTTGATCACGACGATCGACACAGCCCAGGAGGAATAGGACACAGGCACCAGGATGCCCATGTCTTCCAAGTGTTTGAGTACGGCATCGGCTAAAAGTAGGGTTGCATACGGGACTTGCCTTTTGAGACGGATTGCCGGTTGAGCACCAGGTACGAGCTGTAACACGGCGCGCGTGCGTGTACGGCGGACAAGACCATCCTGGAACACCGACGCGGGCTATTGAAAGATGTCATCCGTTCGGTCGCTTGGTAATACCGGAGAATATACCGTGTTGCAGATGGCCTGAAGTTGCAGGTCGGCCAAACCAAGGCTTTCGAGCCAGTCGAGACCATGTAGATCGAGCACCGCCTTTGTGATGTAGCAGTGCTCGTTGAAGGTGGCGTCTCGGAAGGAGACGGAGTAGTGCATCTGCACAGTTAGCTTCACGCGACCATGACACGCGCCGCTGGCTGCTTGGGACGTTGTTTCGAATGAAGGCTTTCCAAGGGATCGCCGTAGAACCTCGGAGATGACCTTGATGTTCCACGCCGTGTCCAACTGCAATCGAACGGACTGACCTTTGACCAAGTGGTCCAGGAATTTTATAAGATCCTTAATGTTGATTTGGAACGTGGCCAGCAGGTTCAGGGAGCTGTAAACTGGACCAGATGTGGGATTATGTCTGGGTCGGTGTCTCTTCTTTGGATCGCCGGTGGGGGCCAGCCCAGTTTTTGCTTCCTCGTGAGTTATGGGATGGCAGTAACCATCACAGTGCCCTACCCTGACCCAATGTGGGCATCATTGCTGGCGGAAATTGCAGTTCCGGAGGAAATGCTAGGCACCACAGAATCGGCATGTGTAGGACGGGGACTTCGCTCGGTCGGACTGAGTGGGGCGCAAGGACGATTGCGCCCTAGGTGCTACGACTGCCTAGAGCATTCCAGACGCGGCGGCGTTCTGGATCGTGGCATAGTCGTGCTTCAGGTTCAGCAGCATTTGACGCTACTCGGTCAGATCCTAGTGTGACAATGGTATCCTGCTGTAGATTGGATAGGAAGCGCCTCCAGATATCGGCATCGTGTGAAGACTGGCGACCAGGGACGAAGATCCAGCATTTAATTGGTCCGCTGTGAGCGAAGCAAGTTTACAAGGCTCATATTCACGGTGACCACGCCCGTGTACGTGGTAAGGTCGTCGCTATCACGCTTGACCAGCTGCAGACATAGATAACGGGCATCAAGTAGGGAGGACTGCTCACTAAAAATCTGGGACAAGGTTTTGGACTGTCTCGTTGAAGGTAACAACTCGTGGGTTCTTCAGCGAGATGCAAATTGGTATAGCGCTGTTTCAGCGTACCCAGTTGCGCAGACGCAGCCATGACCTTCCACGCGTCATCCTGGCAGGCCAAGTACACCCGCGAACAGGTCCTACCGCTTATACCAAGAATCAACGTTACTTCGGCGTTAGTCGCGCATAACAGGAATTTACTGATGCCGTCAGTGACAGTCCACTGATTGAGCAATTGCCAATCGGCCCTGCTTGAAGGGAACGACAGGAAAGCTTGTAAGTTAGCACGGGCCTCAATTTGAGCTTGCTGCTGTGGCACAAATTTCAAGTCGTCTTCACGGTTCGAAAGCTCTGCCGTCGGCATTGCACACGGATTTTCACAGAACTGGTCGAGTAGCTTAGACCAGTGGTTCCCCAGCTCTTTTGAGACTCTTACTCACAAAGCGGTGTTCATTAAGCAGTCACCCCAACTTTCAAAATCTATTTCTTATTAACAAGTACAATTTTTGCTTTAATCGTACAGAAACCTGAATACCATATGCAATTACTTTCCGATGGTGATAATAAAGACAACCTCATTTATGAGCAATTTTCATTAAAGCAAGCGATAATGAATAAATGTTTCTGTCATATTTAGTGCGGTTTCGGCTAATGTACATCGCAACGTCGTGTAGTGATGCTCATGTGATTCTAAGAACAAGCACTCTTCTTTGAAGCTATCGCCTTTTAATGCACTGAACATAAACAAGTGGCTCGGAACAATGTGTTACATCGGTCCGCTCATCTGAGTGTAGTGCGAAGAAAAGACATGACTTTCTTTCACTCAAGTACCCCGTTCCAACGTACTCTTGCTCTTGTCATGGATGCGACTTTGAATGGTATTGTTCTCATTTCCGCATGTTGTTGTAAACCAGCGGTCTTAACCATTTTGAGGCTGTTACACGACAAATCGGGTTTCACTATAATCAGTCAAAAAAGAAAAACCATTGCTGTTAGAATGAACAATGAAATATGAATTTAGACGGGTTAAGAAGCGATGCATTAACAAGTCCCGTGGATAGCTTGGTAGGATATCGAAATAACAATACTAATACTAATAACAATAACACTAAATAGTTAAGACAGTAGTACTTTATATCTGAAATAAGGACTTAACGGTTGCTCCGCTGCACTGCTGCAATCCGCTTAAATGCAAAGCAGCTTGGTAAACTCCAGGTGAAGGATGGAGACGTAACGCTAAGCAACAGAGTGTAAGCGGATGAGTTCGTCATCCAATAGTCTTGTAAATACCGTTAGTGTCGGTGCAGAGATGACCGATTCTGGAAGAGCATTCCACGGGTGACGGACACGAACGGAAAAGAATTTTTTGCGGCACTCGAGGCGGTTATAATGTTCGGTGAGTTTCAATGAGTGGTCCATAAGGGTTGTATTGGTGCTGAGTAGCAATAAAGGTCGACTTATATGATGTGGGTTCAGAATCAGATATGTCATAATCAGGTCGCCTCGTAGTCTGCGATAGCTTCCGCTTAAGACCCCCAAACGTTTCAGCCTCCCCTCGTATGAAAGATTGCGCATTCCAATTACGTTCTTAGATGCCCGAACTTGTGGCTGCTCCAGTGCATCAAGGTCGTGTTTCAGCCATGGATGCCAGGCTTCAATTGTGTATTCGGCATCGGGGCGAACATACACGTTGAGCATTTGTCGAAATATGGAGTTATTTATTTGTCCAAACGCTCGTCGCAGCAGCCCGAGGCCTTTTCGGATTGCCTGGATCAACTCAAGTCATCTTGAACCAGGACATTTAAGTCACGTTCGACAATTGATTGTTTAGTACATTTATCCCGAGCCGGTATAAGTAGCTGCTCTGATGTCAGATGGAAACTCCTCGCATTAACTGACGTTGAAGTGTAGCAACTTTTGGGCTGACCATTGAAATACCGTATCCAGGTCTCTCTGAAGCAGATGAGAGTCGGCGTTCGCCTAGATCGTGCGACCAAATCTGGATTTCGTTGGCAAATAGTAGGAAGTTTGAAGCGATTCCCTGTGCAAGGTCATTAATAAACACACAAAAATTTGGACTTAGTACTGAGCCTTGCGGCACACCACACTCGACTCATATGGGGACTGATAAAGAGCTCTGAACTCTGAACTAATTGCCGTTGAAGAAGAAATTCGGCGATCCAGCTTAAAACAGGGTCGTCGATCCCGTAATGCTGGAGCTTGTAGAGCAGCATCCGATGGTCTAGACGATCGAAATCCTATGACAAATGCAGCTAGCTCAAGGTCTTCTCCATGGTCACCTGACTTGGTCCAACTACTGCGTGCGATTAGTAATTCCTTGTGCATGACGACTGTCGACAGAAGCCGTGATGCTCCGGTGTGATGATATTACAGTTTTCCAGATAGCACACCAGTGCACCGGAAACTATGGATTCCATGGCCTTGGAGAGTATAGGAAGTAGGGCTTTTAGGCGGTGCTTGGAAGGCTCAGTTCTGCTTCCACCTTTGTGAATCGGGGTTATTATTCCAAACTTCCACATGGTGGGAACTTGGTTCTAGTCTAAGCAGGGTTGGAAAAACTAAGCTAAAGATCTTGCCAGTTAGTTTGCCGCTGCTTAAAGTGCATCTGGACGAATGGTATCAACACTCGGCGAGCTGTGCTTGTCTGAAAACGTCCGCTTTTGCAACGCAGCCTCCGCAGCAAAAGTGATATTAGTCCCGGCGAGGACGCGACAAAGTATGGTAGGTCGCCTTAGTGGCAACAGCCTCTAAAACGTGGGGTCACATTGCATCCGCAACGCGTTTGCTGCTTCCACAGCCGTCTTTGTTGGGCCATCGGCCGTCCTAAGTGGGGGAATCCTTGCTTCACCTTTCGTAGGCTATTGACGTATTTGTACAGCAGTTTGTGGTTAGCACTGAAGGTTTTTGCGATGTTCTGCTGATAGGCGGCTTTGTCTTCCCTTAACAGTTGAGTGCAGTGGTTACGTTGGGCTACATACTTGTCCCAAGTTTCCGGTACTGGAGCTTCTCTATTCACTCGTCATGCTGCGTTGCGTACTAGTATTCATTTTTGAGGTTTGCTCCTAACGAAGGAAACTGATGTACACCTGTTGCAAACTCATATCTCTGAATCCACTGCAATCAGCTGACTGAATTTGTTGACGAACTTGAGTCCGGCGACTTCCGGGAGTTCTTGGACAAAGAACGACCAAGTTGTATCGCTTATGAGCTGTGCTAATTGATTGTAGCTTGTGATGGTTCGCACAGTCTCATCGTTCTCCTTCCGCTATTCCGCGTAACAGCCGAAGTTGAAACTAATGACTGCGTGATCACTGCGACACAACGGGCAGTCTAAAACCAACACGTCAATCATATGCTCCTTGTTGGTAAGCACAAGATCCAGCACAGATGGCCTGTTACCTTTTCTGAATCGTGTGGGCAAAGTGATGTGATTGTAAAGAGGAACAGTGGCTACGAGATCTTGTAGATCGGCTTTGAATGGTTCTCCTATCGTGACAGCAGTTTCTAAACCATCTACGGTGAAATCACCCATGATAATTATGTGAATTTATTTTTGTTGTAAACTGCCTCTTGAAGCAGCCGCTAGGTGGTAGTCGGGTTCGGAAGTAGAGCTAGGGCGGCGGTACACCAGGACAATAAGGAAAGCGTCCCTGCCTTTTAACTGTAAGCGGCACCAAAGGGAGTCGGGGAACTGAGAGTCTGAATTCTCCACGGCTTCGCACTGTAAGTCACTTCGGTAATACAGAATTACCCATCCTCCTTTTGTGAGCCTGTCGTTCGGAACAACGCCACAGGCCAGTCGCCCACTCTCAATCGTCACTTTTGCACCATGGTAAGTTATAGATCTGTAACTGAGCATTATTATAATCTTCCCAGTGCACCCTCGACATTCTGAAATTCGACGAGTGTCAATGTGCGAGCTCCAGCGTTGGTAACGAGCAGTTTCGAAGACGCCAGACCCTCCCCTGAACAGAAGGATTAATAATTATTTTCTTGCAAAAACCTGCCCAGCGTTCCTATATTTTATCGCAGGAAATCCGCCAGGTATTATTTTCGCCTAGCATAGAGTACGTTGTCTGTGATCCGAGTGTAACCTCGTTACATTACACCTTATGCAAACCGCATCTTGGGAGAAACATTGTAAATTTTTCTCGAAGGTAACGCATTCGGTGTATCACCTACTGTGTAAAGGACCGCTATAGTGGTTCACTCTTAGCGACCGCATTGACCCCAACTATCCCGATGAGCATGAAGGCCGCTTTGTTTAGGTATCATACCGGGATGTAATTACATTTTCACTACGTTGG